>JAYMTK010001666.1:0-15705 GCA_036897405.1 Pelargonium myrrhifolium | reverse complement strand
GTAAATGGCATCGCAACCATGTTTTTCCCGTCGTAACTGGGGTCGCAAACATACAACCATTTTTGTAGTGTATTTTACTGTATGAAGTTAATTTAAATTTGCTTAATAATTTGATTCTTTTATGTTTATCAAAATTATAAACAAACATGATAATTAATTATCTCTAATTCAATTCTCAGTTAGTTGGAATTCAAATGACAGGAAAAGTGGAATTCAATTCCATTTCTCTATTTTTATAAAAAAAACTAAACGAACGACCTCATAGTTTACATTAACAGTTTAAAGACTACATTAGATCTATATTTGAAAGTTCATGTACTATTTAGGGTTAAAAAAGTTCATAGACCAAATTGAATCAAAACTTGAAATTTTAGTGACTGTTTTGGATTAAAAAAATTCAGAACCAAATTAAATTTGAACACAAAACCCCAATTACTGAATTTGATCTTTTACCCTTTGAAATAAATACAAACCCGGACATTGCCAGGTTAAAAAAGCTAGTTATAAAATTAAACAGACTTCTTTAGACCGTAAAACACACACATATATATAAATTAACACTTGGCGATTTTATAGCCAAATAAATATTACACATACATATGAAAGTTCACTTGCATAATATTATATAAACTTAATTATTTTTCTTGCTTTTATTTTTATAGTACATCATATCTTATATATATCATTATGTTTTCATTGCATGATCCCCTGCAGCTGCAGGTGCACCTGCACCTTCGAACTTTCCATATTGGATTGGTCTATCGTTAAGAGGTTGCAATGGCCTAGCATTCCCTGATTTTCCCTACAAACATAAAAATAAATGTTGCTAATTAATCATGTTATTCATAGAAGGTAAAAAACTAAATTCGGTCCCTCAATTTTCAAATATGGATCTAAAACGACGCTTGCTGCTAGTTTCTTCGTTGACTGGTCTGACGTAAAATTTAAAATATATTAAATAATTATTTTTATTCAATTATTTTGCTGATATGACGGTCTAAGCCAGTTAGTTGTATTAAACAACTCATGCACGCACGCGACCAACACATGACCCGTCACGTCATTAAAATAATAATTATTTAATATATTTTGATTTTCACGTCAGACAACTTAATGGAGAAATAACTTCGTATATTGATAAATGTAGTTATAGTCGTTACGTACGTACCTTCCCTGATATATGGTGAAGTAACGTCATTTGAGTTTGTGAGATTTGGGTTGGCTGAGAGAGAGGAAGTTTTTTTACATGTATGTTAGATACCGATAGAAAGATGTACTAATTGTAGATTTGTAGAGTACATTTTAGGGTTTATGTACGTACCGTCTGATCAATTATCCACATAACATTCTCCGAACAAGGAGGTACAGTGAGCGAACCCGGGAACCTAAAGTAAATCTCCCCATCTTCTGCGATCTTATTTGGATCTAACTTCACCGTATAGTTTGATGAAGCTGGTTTCGCGATATCCATCATAATCTAAAATTAGAACATTCGGTTAGTACTTGATAGCTGGATTTTATACGAGCTATCCAACTTGTTTTATTGTTTGGAAACCATTATTTTATTTGAAATGTTGGATTTTAGCCAAATCTATTAGCATTCAAAACATGCTTAAAATATGAGATTTGAAACGACAGTTTTTACCTTATCATTTGAAATTATATAGTTAACCAAACAATATATTTGTATTTGAAATGACGAATTTCAAATCAAATACATGTTGTCAACCACAACCTTAGGTTATTGAAGCACTACATAATTAGTCTCAGAAATGTAGTACCCTAAGGTTGCGTTTGGGAACATGAATTTGATTTGAAATTCGTCATTTGAAATTCAGGGTTTGATAAAATATTGTATTTCAAATACAAATATATATAATATTAGGATGACCAAAAAATTTCAAATGACAAAGTAATAACTGTCATCTGAAATTTCGTACTCTAAACATTTTTGAATGCTGGTACTCATAAATTTATATTGAACAGAGCGAATGAATTTACTAATCTTACCGACATGAAAAAAATATCGTCTATTCCGGTTTCATACAAGTGTGAGAGGACAACGAATTTGTCTGCGCCTTTGTGCACCATGTGAAGCTCTAAGGAGTATCTAAGCAAACGAAAGAGATTAATTAGAATATGAAGGAGATAGAGATGGAGTGAAGAAAAAAAAGGTCGGGGAAATAATGAGGACATTTTTCCATTTATTGCGTGCTCGGAAGGAATATGCCAATGGAAATTTGCCAGATCATACTTTTCGTCGTCCAACGTGATCGAGCCAGCTTCTCCATTTTTAAATGCAAACTGCATCGATCAATCACACCTCGATGGTTAGCGATTTGAATGTACGTAACATATAGCTACACGTCTAATCTCATTGTCAGCAACTGATACAATTAACACGCATTCATGCATGTAACGTGGACCTACAACGTGTCTAATCTCACTGTTAGCAGATGTAGTTAACATATTTGCATGTATGCAACCTATACCTAAACGCCTAATCTCATTGTCAGCAACTAATACACCTACAACATGTCTAATCTTATTGTTAGCAGATGTAGTTAACATATTTGCATGTGGGCAACATGTACCTACACGTCTAACCTCATTGCCAACAGCTAATACAATTAACATGCATTCATGCACGCAACGCGGACCTACAACATGTCTAACCTCATTGTCAGCAGCTAATACAATTAAAATGCATTCTTGCCCGTAACGTACACCTAAAACATGCCTTATCTCATTGCTAGCAGATGTAGTTAACATATTTCCATGTGAGCAACATACACCTACACGTCTAACCTCATTGTCAGCAGCTAATACAATTAACATGCATTCATGCACGCAACGTGGACCTACAATATGTCTAACCTCATTGTCAGCAGCTAATACAATTAAAATACATTCTTGCCCGTAACGTGCACCTAAAACATGCCTTATCTCATTGCTAGCAGATGGAGTTAACATATTTGCATGTGGGCAACATACACCTACACGTCTAACCTCATTGTCGGCAGCTGATACAATTAACATGCATTCATGCACGCAACATGGACCTACAACATGTCTAACCTCATTGTCAGCAGCTAATACACCTACAACATGTCTAATCTCATTGTTAGCAGATGTAGTTAACATATTTGCATGTGGGCGACATATACCTACATGTCTAACCTCATTGTCAGCCGCCGATACACTTAACATGCATTCATCCACGTAACGTGGACCTACAAAATGTCTAATCTCATTGTCAGCAGCTGATGCAATCAAGATGCCATGTCTAATCTCATTGTCAGCAATCGATGCAATTAACATGCATGCATGCACGTAACGTAGACCTACAACATGTTAACAAATGAATTACCATAAGGTCATGAGCTTTAATAATAACAGCATCGGCAGGCTTGTAGTTTCTGGTTAGCTTGCCAATGGAGGCACTTGGTGGATCTTTAGGAACAGGAACATCTACAGGACTCTGTAACTTGCCAGTCTTGCAAATGCTCCATTCAGGTTTCAAATCTCCCCATTTGCTCGGTTCCTTGTGTCCAGGTTCGTACATGAAGTCTTCTTCATTTCCATGATGTTCTTTATCTCCTCCACCTGATGGTGCTTCAGCTCCTGACAGAGTAGGCAAGATTCAAATAAAAAAAAAATATTAAAATTTAGAAGTTCCACCCCCAAAGAAACATTATTACTCGTAAAATTATCAAAAAAAATTATTAGACTTCTTAAACACACAACAGAAAAATAAACATGATACAAAATAATAAAGTACAATACAGTTGTGAAGTAAAATGCCGTAAAATTGTACTTAGAATGGAAACAAAGATACACAACAAACATAAAATAAAAGAGGTTTTAAAGAATAAGAAAACAATACAGTTGTGAAGTAATTAACAAAATTAAGCACTAAAATAGTGATAAAGAAGCCAACTAGCACATAAAACAAAGCAGGTCTAGAACAAAGAAAAAAACTTAAGCCAAAAATGGTATTATGGAATATGTTGGCATGACGTAGATATGGAACATAATGTATATATAATATATAGTGGTATATAAGGAGTTGGGGTGGACATCTGTCTACTACAGCCCACCCAACACCGCCAATGCATGCATGCATGCTTTTACGATAAATATTATTAAATTAAACCCATAAAATTATAACCAGTATTAGGTTGTTACGTAGGTACGTACCATTTGTGAGGGTTGATTGTAAGGTTACACAAAGAAGGAAAAAATAGAGACAAGTAAACATGGATTTGCTTTGATTTTTCGTCATCTTGCTCTTCTATATCGATCGGGGAAGATTGAATAAATTGTATGATTAGGGTTTGGTTTATATATATATATGGAGATGAGATTTGGTTGATTATTAACCAACATTGCATCAAACACGGGAAGATGAGCTTTTTGCGGTTTTAGAAGGATTATAGTACTCATGTTGAGAGCTATTAACGGATCTTGTTCTTAATTCATTCATTTTTGTAATAATTAAGGTTATAAAGTGTGTGGACATTGTTTCATCCCATGATTATATATGCCTTTTCCATTGAACTTTTTTTTAAAGCAGGTTAGAATTGGAGAAATGGGTCGTCATTTGTGGGTTGTTACTGATCCGACCTGATAATAGCACACTTGGGCCAATCGAAAAGATCGACATTTGAAAAGTGAACTTGCGTTTTCATAATCGAGTATGAGTGATCGGGCTGTGAGTTTTTTTGTTAGCGCTAACACGTATATCAAGTTGGCAATTCGTGCCACACTACAAGAAAAGTCGTGATTTACGGCAAAAATGTCTGTCACGAATCACTGAAGTTCTTTCACAAAATTTATTATGTGACAAAATGATTATGTCACTGTTCATGTTGTCCCAAATGCTTGTGAAAAAAAATCCGTCACAAATTCTGACAAAATCCATAAGTGTGACGGAATATATAATTTCTATCACAATTTGTGATGAATCTGTGACGAGAAATTTCTCTCATAGATATTTTGTCATAGTTGCAACTTTTCCTGTAGTGTCGTAACATAACACGAAATAAAGCGTGTTTACATTTTGTTATCGTTAGTGTTTGTGTTGAACTCCAAAGCACACATGTACGCAGATTAATTAGTCGTGTTGTGACACGCATAACATACACAATTAATTAGGTTATGAATATTGTAAATGGACAATTATAGTTCACTACCATGTACTAACACTCATTTGCAATTCACTACCATGAACTACCAAATTAATTATTCACTACCCTATACTTTCCAAACATTTGTAAAAAGTTATGTCGTCTATCTGCCGTCAGTTAAGTGTTGAAAAGACGAAAATGCCTCTAGCATTTCACTACCATGTACATACTTCTAACATTTCACTACCGTGTATTTTATATTTTTAACATTTTCACTGCCCTACACTCATGAAATGTTAGGACCGTTTTCATCTGTTCATCAGTTAATTGACGGCAAACCTTTTTGCAAAGGTTGGAAAGCATATGGTAGTGAATAATTAGTTTAGTAGTTCAGGATAGTTAAGTGCAAATGGTGTATATATAGTACAAGGTATAGTGAACTTTAATTAATCCTATTGTAAATTATAATCCCTAATAGGCATGCCAATTTTTTTGGTATCGTTCCGAATGTGTAGAATAGTATCGTATCGAACGTGTTGGTTTGTGATTTGCAAGTATGGTTGATGACTAAAAATAAGTTAGTAGTATGTTCAATTATTACAAAAGATAAAACACAATTCTTTAGGCCTTTAAATACACATAATTGATTAGTCTTGGCATTTTACAGCCAAATAATATATTACACATACATATGAAAGTTCACTTACATATCATATCATAAACTAAATTAAGCATTTTATTACTTTTATTTTTAGTTGTGGATACGTTTAATAGTAAACATTGCATCTGTGAAAATACATGTAAAAACAATACATGTATGAATCCTCTTCCTATCTCATATTATAAAGTTTTAAATTAAAAAGGCCAGAGCGGTCCACTGTGGATTTCCCTATTGTTGAGGGGCTGTAATGGTCTTGCGTTCCCTTCTCCATTCTACAAATTTCACACACAATTAAACAAGAAATTAGTTAAAGAATATAGCATTTTGTTAGGGCTTGTTTGGTCACTCTATTGGATAATTGTATGGAGTTGTAAAAGTGTCTATCTCATCGACATGACAGTATATGCATTAACTGAGTAATTTAAGTTTCTACAACAGATTAGCTAGATTTGGTCGATCTCATCGACAAATCAGTTTGACTACCTCATCTTCAGAAACAACGTCTAGCATTTCACTGGTTAATATGACATAATAGAGTCGGTCCAATCTGCTCCTTTAAGTCGATCCACTTCATCAACATAACATTATATGCATTGACTAATTAATTTTAATTATTAGAACATATCATATTTGCTCAACCTCATCGACAAATTAGATCGATATCATCTGCAGAAACATCTAACATTTCACAAGTTTTTATAACAGAATATCTCTTTAAAGGAGATATGAAGAAGTTTGCCTACTTTAAGTCACCATTCTATATATTTAACAGAACAATTTAGTATAGTCCACTTTTAAATTTTGCTGATGTGTGACACCTCTATTAAGTAGACACTAGTGCAAGTGTTACCAAAAAAAGCACTAATTAGTCCGTTGTTATACAGTTTTCAACATATAATATAAAAGGTAAAATATATGTCAATTGACTGATACAAAGTTATATCAGTTAAACTAATAAGGTGACGATACCTCATTTAAAATCATGAATCCGGACGGGTCGCTACGCTCCCATATATAAATTCACTTCAATTGGGTGGGTATAAGTGATTTTAAATGAGGTGTCATCTCTTCATTGATTTTGTTAAGTTGCAACTGATATAGTTTTATATCAATCAATTGATATACATTTTACCCCTAATATAAATTATATACACATGCATAAATTTTAGGTACTTACGTCCCCATAGGCATTGCGAATGATCTGCACTTGTTGTCTTGATACAGTTTTTATCTGAAACCAAACACTTATACGGTCATGTAATGGTAAATAAGTAAAGACAACGTTAAGATCTCTATTTATGAATATGTGTCAAGTGACATAGGTAAAATGTTCATAGAGATTAAAAAATTTGTTTAGTAAACTTACATTTGTTTTATACGTAGGTTGACATATTAAATTTAGGTCAACCAATAATATATCGATCTAATAATGTATATCGACCTTTAAGCTAGAGTATAAAAGTATTAGGGATAAAAATAAGATTGACCAATATCTCATATGTATTTACCAATAGAAGGTTGACCTAGCTAGCTAATAGCTAAAATGATCTACAATATAAAGAAAAAGAAACATGTATATTTAAACCTAAGACGACAATATTGTGTTTTTTTATTGTTGATCGGAATCAAAACAAATTTTAGTAATGACAAAACAATGGGGAATGTGTAATATGACTTGAAGTTATTTCGATCATCAATCAGAGCAACAATAACTTAATGATTGTATATATTTATAATGATTATATGAACATGTAATAGTTTGTGAATAAGCACTTGGCTAAGTTTTCATCTATAAAGAAAATTGAATGATCATTTAATTACTAAGGGTAATTATACATAACCGCCATGTACTTTACACGTTTTGCACATATATACCCTAATTTTTTTTTAAATTCTTGACTGCCTTGTACTATGTTTTTTTTTTTGACGGAGGAGTCTCTCTGTCACAAAATATTCCATTTTTGATCAAGTGTCGTGCACATGACCTAAAATCAAACCCAAAATCAACAAAAATAAACCAAAAATCAACAAACTCGAGCCCGAGTTTGTTGATTTTTGGTTGTTTTTTTGTTGATTATAGGTCATGTGCATGATACATATCAAAAATGAAACATTCTGTTAAAAAATGGAATATTCTATGATGAAGAGGCCCATCCGTCAAAAAATGACATAGTACAAGGTAACCGAAAGTTAAAAAAGTATTTAAGATATACATGTGCAAAACGTATAAAGTACAAGATGGTCATGTACAATTATCCAAATACTTACTCTGTGGTCGATGAGCCAAGTGACATTTTCGGAGCAAGGTGGAGTAGTGAGTGAACCCATGTAACGATAATAGGACAAGCCATTGCTTATGATGTTCCTCGGATCGACTCCACCTAAATCTATCGATGGATTTGTTACACTGAGTTGTTGAATGCGACTCATTATCTATACATACATAATACAACAATAATTAAGATCGGGCAACATATTAGTACGAGGTATAGTTAAAAGTTTATGATGACACAAATAGTAATTTTACCAACGAGAGAAATTGATCGGGCAGACCAAATCGGTACAAATGTGCAATAACAGTAGTATTATTTGAGTTTGCGTTGACGTGGACCATATGCAACTCCAGATCGAACCTAACAATAATTAATTGGAAAAGAAAAGAAAAAAAATCAAATATGTTAAAAGAAAGTGCGTGAGGATAGTATGAAAGCAAAGATATTCTAATCATCAATGTTACAAGTAAACATATATGTTAGATTAGCAGTGAACATGTTCGAAACTATCCAAAAAATATTACGATACCAAATACCGAATAGACAACATTTAAGTAAAAAGGAAAACAAAAAAGAGAAATTAATTTGTTAGAACCTTATGCCAAAGATGGTGTGCTCTGAAGGTGCGTGCCAATGGACATTGTCGAGGGTGTAATTAGTTCCGTCTAACGTAATAAAACCGGCATCGCCTTGCCATTCGATCTATGTCAATTTCGTGACACACAATTCACACATATATAAAATAAATGTATTAGTATATATCAAAATATCAAACTATAATATTGAATTATCAACTATCGGCTTCTTGAAAGGAAAAACAAAAAATTAATCAGGGGGTAATAAGAAAAGCTAGTTAGGGCACACCCCAACATCGTGATCAACAGTGAGAGTTGCATTAGCGGACTTGTAGTTTCTGCTTAACGTTCCTAGGTTGATAGTAGGCTCAGCTCCGAGAAGAGGTATATCTATCGGAGATTGCATCTGACCAGTTTTACATTTTTCCCATCCTGGTACATCTCCCCAACGATCTGGTCCTCTTTCGCTTCCAATTATATAATTGAAGTCTTCAGCTCCTACACACGTGTTAGGAGATTGAACTTTTCAATTAAAAATAATAATTTATAGTCATTACATAAACACGATGATAAATGGTTATATGTTTTGAGACATAGTATATAATTATTCATATTAATCCATTTTAGAATGGACGTCGTTTTAAAAAAAAAAAACTTTGTTTAAGAATAAGTGTCATTTTATGCAAAAATGCATGCATATGTTAATAAGTACATACCAAATGTTAAGGGCACCGATACCGAAAGAAACACAGATACCAAAAACGACAAATAACAACTCAGCACAGCCTTGCTTTGATTGTTCTTCATCTTTCTCAACAATATAAACTTAGTAGCTATATTTAGTTTAATTTGTTTAATTTTCAGAGATCTCCAAAACGATATATATAGTAACAATTTTGTGTGTCTCTAAGGGTAAATATTTATTACTAATTACAAGCTATATTAATTAGGGAACGACATAATGCATATATAATCGGTTCATGCATGCATTGCATAATTCTTCTGACCATGAATTCAAAAATAATTAATAAATAAATAGCCCTTCGGTTTGACTGAATAATTTATTTTATCTTGAATATATATGTACTTAATTGGTACCATATAATATAATTTTCATTATTATGTTAGGCCAACTTTAATGTCATTAATTACTTATTTGTTTTGTCATTATTTTCAAACTACATGAATGCCATTGTAATTTTGTCCGAAGGTTTAATTTGGGAGGTGAGTATTTCTTAGTATTATTTTGCATAACTGTTTTTAAAAATGATAAGGGTAGCTCATGTTGTTCCATAGTTACGATTAACATGTCGACTAACTATAAGACGATTATATTCATTATTTTTGACATTTGAAATTTGTGAATAAATCGCTCGTGTTAAACTATTTGGTTATGTAACTTGTCAATATTTTTTTTGATGCACATGTAACTTGTCAATATTGATTAATATATAATGAAATTATTACATATTTTAAAATTTTGAATTTTCATGAGTAAATTTGATAAATGTTTTGTAATAATATATGGGCTATTTTATTCTAATTAATTAAGAAGTTAGACCTGCTAAACTAACCCACATTAATATAAACTAGATGTTGAACCAAAATAGTAATATTATATTACATTCTTTTAATTTACATTTGGAAACAGTAAAGTATTTTATTAGGCAAAAATTGGACTCTATAGTTTTTAGGATGTTCTTCTTATGAATAATCAGAGACTTTGACTTGAGATTAATTAATGTTAAATTCAAAACCCTAAGAACGGAGTAGGAAATTAGAATGTAAAATTAATTGTTCTTAAATTAATATGTAACTAATTGTAATATTTCTTATCAATATAAATTCATGTATAGTAGACATATATATGTATCCAATAGCTTGGTTGCAATTTGAATTTAATTATCTCCTTTGGTAACATATATTGAGTTTCTCATTCTTCCGAACACATGATCTTGTAAAATAAATATATATAAAAATTAGTCGGAATCTTTCGATTTTAAATCAAATCTTTAGTAGTAAACTTATACTTTTAGCACTAAAAACAGTTAAGTGAACATACTTTCTTACAGATTACATTTATTTATTTATCAAATAGCCAATTACATGCTAACACGTCACCAGCTAAGTTCACACCTATAAATACTCTGTATTGAAAAGATGGAAAGGGAATCCCAATTTCTACATTTATTTTAATATAGACAAGTTACTTTCAATAAAGTAAAATAAAAATTATAGTTCTTGCGATCTAAGTGTCCTTTTAAATTATTCGAATTCTCTTATGTTGAGAACTCTCACGTCCAAAGCGGTTCTCCAAGAACACTTGTAGAGTTCTCAATTCATAGCGTATTACCTTGCCCGAGCAATATGAACTAGACCATGGGACGTGAGGACTCATTACAAGTATTGAACACATAAAGAAAAATTCATTGACACGTGGATAAGAGGACTATGTATTTAATTCGCTCCTTTAAACCGAGTGGCCACAAATTTATTGGCTATATAGCCCAATACGTTCAACTATTTACGCTTGTTACTCGCATAATCCGGCTTTTCTATCCTTGGAGATCTTCAATTTTAGATTGCAGAGAACGAGGCTCGTGAGCTTGATCTACCCATTGGCGAACCAATAAAAAGTGGTCCGTAAAGTAGTCGCTTGTTTTTTGGACCGGCCCAATCAGACCGGACCAAACAGTACACTCAATATTATGCATGACCATAATATATATTTGCAGATCAAAACTGTATCAAAAGAACAAGTGCAGAATACACCTAACAAGAACTCATTTGCCTAAAACCAACCACAAAAAGATGCAATTTTACTTCGAATTAACATAGAGATGACAAACCATACCATACATATCATAGTGTTTGGGGTAAATCCACATGACCGTTGAGCCGGAATAGAATTCTACGTAACAATACTCTTTATATGACTATCTAACACTTCCTTACCTTTCCAAACCAAGAAAAGACCTGTAAAGGCCACCACAGCAACAAAGAGATGCAAATGAGATCTTGTATAGTTGCTCCGCTTCGCTAGCCCTCTATTAGTTGCAAAAATAGTACACGTGACGCTGCTGTACTCTTATAAAACAGACTCCCGAGTAGCTAACGATCAAGAAACGCTCTATTCATGACATCAACGGCTGATTCCATGGTCTGCAAAATGAGAAACAAAGAACCATGTTAGTAGGTGAATTTGCATCTTTCGTGCACAATAGCTCACCGGAGCAAAATCAAGCATACTATATGATTATAAGATGATCCCAACTGATAGGATAGATTTATACCTCGAGATCCAGTCATGATGACATGGATTTAATCTTCTTGCATATAATTATTTTTGTTAGGGTTTCTCGCAACATTTTCAGACAGTAATTATTCTACTACCATATCCACAACCTTACAATGTGAATTGTAGAGCTTCCAACAGCTAAAACTACAACTCCCGAAAATATTAAAGAGTATATAAGGACGCATCTATAACTAACTATAGGCTGCAAATGGTAATGGTGACATGGTATTCCATATTAGAGTTGGCAGTTCGTGTCATAACACGACACGAGCTTAACGTGTTTGGACTCACATTTTGTAATCATGTCATGTTCGTTGGGCCTCCAAAACACGTAATTAATTACTCATGTTGTGACACGCACAACACACACACTTATGGGTATAATTGTAACCTAATCATGATAATTGTCCAAACGTTTTGGATAGTGTTGTGCCATACGTGTTGGTTCTGTCGTGCAATATGTGTTGGGTCGTGTTCGGGTTGGGTTGTGCAACACACAGTCAACCTTCAACACGACACGCACACATGAATTGCCAACTCTCTTGTGTTTTATATCATTTGACACAGCTCATAATTAACGAGCTTTGCAACCAACTGGTTTGACAACAAGTCAGGACACAATTGTTTCCTGCATAAAATACCAATAAAATCCCTCTAATCAACTTTCATTATGGATTGAGAAGCTTCCGTTTGCAATCCTATCTTTCATCTTCTGTTCTTATATCATCTTAAGCATCAAGTTGGGGAAATGAACCCAACCCTTTCTTAAAATTTTCTAGCAAGTCAGATTAGAACACTTTGCCTAAAATCCACAGAAGCATGGAGGTTCTATCTGTTTATAGCTCTGTCAGTGTTAATACTGAAAACCAACCATTGAAAAGGAAAAGAATCGAAAAACAGTGAATTTTACCTTCGCAAGTGTCTTAAGTTGTTGGCCAGCTTGTTCTGCAAGTGTAAGGTCAACATCAACAGGCCATATCTGCACATATAAGCAATACAATGAAGGATGAGGATTATAACAAAATGATATAGAAAACTAGGTCTTTGGCAATGGACCAATCATGCACTTGGTTGCTCTAAATGATAATTGGTAATTTTACATGTAAATACACGCATCAAACAGTTACATTTCAAATAACTTTAGCTATTAATAAGCAGTGATGCAAGGATCTTATGATTTCTCTTATATATTGTGCTAAAACTAATGCAGAGAAGTTAATCCTTTACTCTAGTTCATACCGTTGTATTTTCTGAAACATATAAAGTTTCTCACTAGTATACAAGCACAAACCCATTACAGAAAACAACATATAAAGCAACGTGTTATACAACACAGACAGCCTCTTTTGAAACTATGGTGACTACGAATCTTTAACAAACTTTATCTACATTTTTGTTCATTACCAACAAGGAGAAACACGCAGTCCGTCATAATCTCTACTTTTATTTTCAAAAGCACCATTAAAGAAACACAGAAACGTATCTTCCTTGTAATTAGCATACCAGGATTTGTTCATCCATCACCCTCCCCCAATACCCCTATTCTTGATTTCAGTTTAGGACTGGTTATTGGCAATCAATTTACCACCTATTTCATTGCAGATGTAATTAGAGCTGGAAATTTAGAACGCGACGCGTGACCTGACATGAACAGGACTCGATTTAAGAGTGTTTTGGCATGAGATATTTATAATCGTGCTATGATAGTGTTAAAACAACACGACTAATAATTGTGTCGTGTTTGTGTTGACCTGTAAAACACACACGGCACGATAACACTATCAAATCATGGCATTAGTTAATCACAAATTAATCCATTATCCGTCTCTCCTATCTAATTTGCTTTCATCTCATATTCTTTTTCTCACCCACAAGTCTAAAATCAATAATTATTGTGCAAATCTATCGCGCCTAATGTAAGAGAGTGGAAACCGAGAATAAGAGCAACATTAATTGCAATTCACCTCAACTCTAGTCTAGGTTAAGCTGACACGAACATGACAAGCCAACACGATTATTAAGTGTATGTGTTTGCGTTTGATATTTGAATACAATTATTAACCACGTTGGGACCTTCAACACGACACGCTAAGACAAATTGCCAGCTCTAGATGCAATACCATAAACAAAAACATGCCATAAATTATTACCAGTTCAATCCCATTTTCAGCTTCCTTGCATAGAAGAAGCATACCCAATACCAAACCCACTCCCTCTCCCTTCAACTAAATTGTAACAAACCATGATTCAATTGAAGAACACCAACAATTTCAAACCAAATAATAACAAAAACAAAAACTTTTCTATAGATACAACAAAGAGAGAAAGGGAAGAGCCAAACCCACCTTGAGACCAAGTAATTTGACAGGTCTCGATTTGCCCGGAACAATACAATCGGGTCCCGCAGATTCCAACATAGCAGCCATAGCTAACCCACTTCCCACAGGATCAGGGTGCTGCAGAAATTCAAATCCAATACGCAAAAGAAAGCGGAAATCAATCAGACCCAGTACAAAAAACAAGCTCAAAATCGAAACAGAAACAGAAATCAGGAACCTTGAGAAGAGCGCGCGCGAATTCGGAATTGGGGGTTTGGGGGACGGCGAGGAAAGGAGGGAGATTAATTCTCGGGAAGGGCTTGGAGCCGGTGCCGGCGTCGGAGTATGCCCGCCACGGCGCGTCCTTGGAGAGCGGAGCTCCTCCCTTTCTTGACATCTTCAACTCCAAGTGAATTGTGCTTTGGGTCTTCTCTCTCTGCTCTGCTCTGGTTGGCTTCAATTAAAGCCGGAGATGAAGGTAGCAGAAGATTCTAGACAAAGACGAAGCAAATTGGTGTCCTCCTGGAGATCGAGAGGGATAGAGAGAGAGAGAAAGGGGATGAGATTTTGAATATGGGCTTCAAGTTCAACAAATGGATTGGAAATGGATGGGTTTAATTCAAGATAAGGGTACCCATTACAAAAACCCCCAATTCGGCTCTCATTTTGATAAAAACCATGTTTATTTTGTGGATGGAATGGATGGCCATATGTTTATGATTTTTCTTTTCAAATATTATTTCCGGGGTAAATTTGTAAAATCCTACGGTGATAAAAGCATTAGAGTCATTTTTTAACTATCGCGTGCGACAGCTTGCATAATTCAATCTTTACTCGACCAGCAAAAACTTTTGTGGAAATTGCAAGACCTTTGTTGTTGTGGTCAAATTTCCAATGAGTTACGATAACTACTACAGACGAAAATTGTATGGAAAGAAGGAGTTGCAGCTGCTAAAGTCAAGCGCTAGTGAACAATATAACTACATGAGGTCAATAGACGCTCCAAACAAATTATTATAGACATGTTTTGTCTGAGTTACATAAAATGACGTGTAATTTACATATACCAAGTATTAGGTATTACGTGAACGAAAAACCAATAGACCTTAATAGAATTATTTGGACTAAAAGAAGAGGTGATTAATTATTACACTAGTGTTAACCAAGATATTATGACTTGATTCTTTTTTTTCTTTTTCTGATTGATATATTGGACATTATTAATTTATTATAAAACTCTTGAATAGTGTTGCTTCATTTCTTTTGTAAGTTGGTGCGTAGAAACTTCATATACAATGCACATAGGTCGGTCAAAATGGGAAAGGAGACAAACGATTATTTAGTGTTTAAATAATTTGATGGACAACTAAGATACGTAAAATTCCATATTATGATATATATATATATATATATATATATATATATATATATATATACACTGTTTTATATAT
>JAYMTK010001665.1:0-15715 GCA_036897405.1 Pelargonium myrrhifolium | reverse complement strand
TATGTTTATTATAGTCATTTTACATTATTAATTGCTTATCAACACTTTTCACCAAACAATTCAAGTGCTTATCAGCAATTTCTTACCAAACAGTTAACAAATTATTGTTAAAAAGAGCTGAACCACAAAAAGTGTTCATCAGCTCTATGTGCTTATCAACACTTTTTGAGAAGTTAATCCAACCACCCTCTAAATGCTCGGTTGTCTTTGTTGATGGCCCCCATCTTCTTTTGTCAAGGAATTTGTGTCTTTGAATAAGCTTTGGAGTTACCAGATGTGATTTTTGGGAAATCGCACCTGGCTCTTTCATGCTGATTTCAACCCGAGTCAAGCCGGATCAGTCTATCACGGAGTGGTCGCTTTGCAACTAGCATCTCTCTCCTCGGTCATATTTGAATGCAATTTTGATGAAATTTCATTGCAATCTCGATGAATTTTTCTTTTTTTTGATGTTTGTACCTTTTTTTCCTTCTTGTGAACCTATCATTTTTTTTTTTGAAATAAGGAACCTATCAATTTAAGTACTTTTGCTGATAAAAAAAAAAATTCCACTGATTTTCTCCTCGAGTTCATTGCATTTGCATTGGTTTTGTTTTCTTTGAATCATATTAGACTTATGTTAAACTCCTTTGTTTTTATGTTCTTTTGCCACAATTACGAATTTTTCATGGATATTATATTGTGTATGTTTAATTTTTTCTACTAGGTACCCAAGTGATACATGATAAGAAAACGATCATAAGTATTTGGAGTTAACCGAGAGCCGAGACATGCATGTCGTGGAAGGAAAAGTCGGATCTATCGCGACGATCACTAAACAGTCGCAAAAATAAGTGTTGATGTACTTTTGAATCCGGGTTCTCGAAATTACCCAATCAAGTTTATCAAATGCTTTTTTCAAAATCAAGTTCGATTATCACTGCATTTGCTTTCTTCCTTTCTAACTTAGAAATGAATTCACTGAATATAAGAACCCCATCCTGAAGTTGTCTTTAATGAAAGTTGACTGCACACAACTCACAAAAGAGCTTATAACTTATTTGAATATAGAAGCAAGCAACTTGGCTAATAGTTTGTACATACAACACTGATAGACGTCCTATGTTCACCAAGTTTAATTTCATGGAGATTTATGTTTGGGAATATGGTATGACCTTGTAACTCACAATCACACGGAAATTGGAGAAAAGGAAATGATAATTTGCCTCAGCTCAAAGAGCTTCCATGGCGGTTCTATTAACTTCAAGTAATTGTTGCTAACCAAAATAAGGAAAATAATTACAGGAATTGAAGAAAACAAGACAGAGGGAAAACAGAGGAAAAAGAACAGATAACACACTCAACAAAAACCCTATCTCTAGTGTGTAACCATTACATAGTCTCTCAAGTGTGCAGGTGCAACATGAATTATGTGGCTGCGTCTTAGAGGATCCTTCTGCTCAACGGTGTGCTACATGATGCTCGGATTGCCTGCAAGCTGAATTATACCTGAGTATTCGTTGTCCCCTTGCTTCTGCTTCAAGTCTATTTTATTATTTGGTCTCAATTTCGAAGCAGCCGCGTTTTGGGTCTTTTCTTTCTTTTTACTTGTTGCGTTGTCGTTTTGTGGTTTCTCATTAAAGCACTTTGCTGCGGCGTCGTTTAGGGTTCTCATCTTCTTCTCTTTGATCTTTTGAACTTCAACGGCTATATGGACTCCTTCAACCATTCCAATACATTTCCCATCAGCAACTACCTTCTCCTCAAGGTGAAAATCTGGAAAACTCTGCAAAATTTCATTGATATCTTCCTAAGATTTTTGCTTTTTCGAAGTATCCCACTGAATCATAACCTGTGGAATCCAATTGTTTAGCCTCCAGATTTGTCTCCATGCCAAAACTTCTTGTGGTGCAGGTTGTTTATCTTCCTACAGCAGTGGTAGTGGGACTTGAATGTTGTTAGGTTCACCTCTAACCTTTATGAGAAGTGAAACGTGGATCACAGGGTGGATCTTCGTATTTTCAGGCAACTTGAGTTGGTAAGCTACTTCTCCAATCTTTGCTTCTACTTGAAAAGTACCAAAATATCTCATGCCCAAATTTCTTATTTTTCCTTAAAGCCGTTGAATTCTATCTGTAAGGTTGTAACTTGACCAAAACCCAATCATTTACTTGGAATTGTACCTCTATTCTTTTATTGTCTTTGTAAAATTTCATTCTCTGTTGTGCCTTATTGAGATTTATCTTTAATCTGTCCAACATCATGTCTCTGTCATACATGAAATGGTCCAGTTCTTTATCTTCAGCTGTCCCTAGTATATAATCCTTTATTGTTGGTGGCAATTTTCCATATAAAGCTTGAAAAGGTGCCATGCCCGCAGCAGTTTGGAAAGTTGTATTATACCACAACTCAGCCCAAGGTAAGAAATCTCCACACTTTGTTAGGCATTCTGTCACAAAACATCGCATTTACATCTCTAGTGTCTTGTTTAATGATTCAGACTGATCATCAGTTTGGGGGTGGTAAGCTGAACTCGTTGCTAATGTTGTGCCCTATAGCTTAAACAATTGCCAAAATTTATTGATAAAAGCTTTGTCTCTATCTGAAACTATGGATGTTGGCATGCCATGAAGTCTTACTATTTCTTTTATGAATTTTTGAGCCACAAATAAACTTGTGTAGTTAGCTTTCAGTGGTGCAAAATAGGCTATTTCGTAAGCCTATCAACAACCACTATGATACCAATATTTACATGGGAATTAATTAGTCCAATTATGAAATCCATAGCAATGTCAGACCATGCATGTGAGGGAATCAATAGAGGTTGTAAAAGACCTCCTGGTTGTTGATGTTATGTCTTTGCTTGTTGACATGTAGTACAAGTATTAACATATCTTCCACTTCTTTCATCATGCACTCCCAATAGAAATTGTCAGACAACCTTTTATAAGTCCTCTTGATGTCTGCAAGACCCCCAATAGCAGAGTTGTGGAACTCAAAAAGCAAATGCTTCTTTGAAATTGAAAAAGAGGGAATGAATATCTTCCCTTTCAGAATGGAAGTCTATTTTTGTAAAAGAATAGTGATTAAGGTGAATTTAGTTCTTGAACTTGCTTCATAATACCCAAAGTTTCTGCATTGTTGTGTATTTCTTTTCTCAACTGCTAAATGAACTCAAATTTTGGCCGAGATGTTGCAGTGATTGCCAAACATGATCTTGATATTGCGTCGACAACTCTATTTTCTTTTCCTGACTTGTATTCAATTGTGTACTCATGAACCAATAGTTGTACTAAACATTCTTGTTGCTCTGGTATTTTTTAACTCTTGATCACACATTGATTTGATACTCTGATGGTCTGTCCTAATTATGAATTTATGTCCTAATAAATATGGCCTCCATTTATTTACTGTCTGCTCAATTGCATAGAGCTCCCTTATATAAGCTGAATGTTTCAGGATTCTTTGGG
Organism: Pelargonium myrrhifolium; assembly: GCA_036897405.1. Classification (NCBI taxonomy): domain Eukaryota; kingdom Viridiplantae; phylum Streptophyta; class Magnoliopsida; order Geraniales; family Geraniaceae; genus Pelargonium; species Pelargonium myrrhifolium. The sequence continues at coordinate 12,266 of JAYMTK010001665.1, read as the reverse complement.
ATAACTTTTGGGAGTAGAAAGTTATAGGGTGTCCTTGTTGTGACAGTACAACTCCAAGCCTTGAACCTAATGCATCAGTTTCAATGATGAATGACTTAGTAAAGCCGGGTAGAGCAAACATTAGGGCCTTGATTATAGCTTCTTTTAAAGCCAAAAATGTGCTTGCTTAGTTGTAGAATTCCACATGAAAGCATCCCTCCTTAGTAAGTGAGTCAAAGATGATGCCACTTTTGAGTAATTTTGAATGAATCTTTTGTAGTAGCCTGTTAGACCCAAATAACCTCTCAACGGTCTCAAATTTGTTGGTGTGGTCCATTTCATCACAACTTCTACCTTGGCTGGATCCATTGCAACTCTCTCTTATGAAACTATGTGTCCCATGTAATCCACACTTGTCTGCCCAAAACTGCACTTTGAAAGCTTAACAAACAACTTATTGGCAGTTAAAAATTGTAGAACTTGTTGTAAATGTTGAATATGCTAATTCCATGTTTTGTTATAAATCAAAATATCATCGAAAAAGACTAACATTGACTTCCTTAACAGGGTTTGCATTACCTGATCGATTCATGAGAGATTGGAAAGTTGTTGGTGCATTACTAAGTCCAAATGGCATGACTAGCCACTAATAGTAGGGGTGTTCATGGACGGATACCCACCCCCGTTAAGGCTATCTGGGGTCCGCCTGCCTGAAGCGGATTGACTATTTCCCAATCCGGCAGGCGTTCGCCAATGGTGATATTTCAGTGGGGGTTGTCTAAGCGGATGACGAGAGGTTTAGCGGATAAATCGCTAACCGCCCGAAACAGTGGGCTTGGGCCCATTAGCAGTTAAAACAAAAACAGAACTTACAAATAATAAAGCCCAAAATCATAAATTTCTTCAATATTATATTAATATTAACTGAATAAGAGTTGTGGTCCCACAGAAACTAACCTAAATGGTGAAAAAACCATTAGGAAATGATCATTTGCCCAACTAATTAGACTTAGCATAATGAACCTAACCTAATGATGAAAAAAAAATACTCTAACCTATTCTATAGGACCAAACTCTATTAAATAGAAGTCTAAAACAGAGAAAATATAAGTTAAAAAAACCATCAATCCTCAAATCAAAGTTACAAAAGTACTAAAGATGAATAAACAACAATAAATAATGAGTGTAGATGCTGAACCTTCAAGTCTTATCCATCTCTTACTGCTCTTGCTGGAATGTCCTGAATTCGGCATACAAAAACAAATGAAAATTAATAATCAGCTTAAAGATTGTATTATAAAAATTAAAAAAAAAAAAGTAAACAATTGATAATTATGATTCATACCTTTGTCAGTTTCTTCGATTTCCTTTAGTTGCTGCTCAAATGGAATATGTTTCGCAGATTTGTGAATCCAATCTTGGAGACAAATGAGGCACTCACTATGCTTGGTGTCAAGAAACTCCTATAATAATTTAGGACTCTTGCACCAGTGCTGAAAGCGCTTTCAGAAGACATTGTAGAAATTGGAATGGCCAGAACATCCCTGGCCATCCATGAAACAATAGAAAATTTGGCATTGTTCACACTCCACCACTTTAGAATGTTAAAAGTGAGATTTGCAAAAGACTTCAAATTCTCTTTCAAGTACTTATCTAGTTCACTCTTAAGAGATTGTTGTAACTAGAATGTGTAGGAAAGAATTGAGCCTCAGTGAAACATGGTAATGGCAGCTCATTGTCATTATCACAAGATGAAGTAGGTTGTGATGATGGAAAAGAGTCAACACTAGAAGTAGAAGGAGTAAGTGCATGAGTATAATCCGGGGTAACAGGAGTGTACAAGTTAACATTCATCAAACATTTCATATAAACAAGACTCAACTTCTTGAGAAAGAGATTCTGGCTTGGAATGATACATGCATTTAATAACATATTTAACAAACAACATTTTGTGTCTCAGATCAAAGACACATGCAATAAAAATCAAAAGATTAATCTTTTCAGTGCCCCCCAATATTTATCAAACTTATCTTGCATAGTTAGGGTCATGACAAACAATTCATAATTAGAACTAGTAGTTTTCTTTAACAATGCAAAATTGTCAGCAATTTTACTCAAAATATCATTAGCAATAGTATAAGAAGAACCAAAAACCCTATTGGTCAAATCATAAAAATGTTTCAGAAAACCCATAACATGTTTAACAGAAACCCAGTCATCATCAGTGATCAAACCAAAATATTCATTGTTACTACATTTCCTCAATCTAGTTTGAAGTTCAATCTTAAGGCCTAAATCATCATAAACATATATTTCAAATACATGTTCAAAAACAATGGCAGATTGCAACATTAAGTAGATGGAATTCCATCTTGTAGGAACATCCAAGCAAAGAAAAGAAGTAATTTCATTTTTTTTTTTCAAATCAGCAATTGTTTTAAATTTCTGAATTCTTTGGGGTGATTGTTTTATAAATCTAACAGTTTCCCTTATTTTCTCAACATATATGTCTACCAAATTAATCTCAGCATGAACAATCAGGTTTATGATATGAGCTATACACCTCATATACATAAACCGACCATCCAAGATACTAGATGCACCAGTTTGAAATTTCTTCTTCAAATAAGTTAATGCAATGTCATTTGAACTAGCATTATCTATAATGACAGTTAGAATGAAGTTTATACCTCATTCAATAAGACATTTTTGAACTGCCTTTCCCAAATCCTCACCCTTATGACTCACAACATGGCAAAAGTTTATGATTTTTTTATGCAGAACTCAATCATTATCAATGAAATGCAAGGTTAGATGTTTTTGTCCCCTTCATATCGATAGCCATTGGAATCTAACTTTTTGTTGCCAAATTGATGTTAATTCTTTGGATTTGTGATGAAGAACTCCTTATTTTCTAAGAGGAGAGAAACACAACTAAACCCGCACCCGATCCCAAATCAATTTAATGTGGAGCAAATGAGTCTTTTTTGTTTCCAAAATGAGGTACATATCGCATACTCTGGTTGTATGACTCGGGTGGGATGGGTTTCCCAGGATGAAGGTGGTTTTGGTGCACCCGTAGTTCGGTGGGACCGATAATGACAAGATGTGGTTGTACATGTGTCCGGGCAACAATGGGTTGCACGATCCCAGGCTGAGACTGCCTGCAGAGGATATGGCGAGGATTAGGTATGGGAAGGTGTTGGTCTTCGTGGCGGAGAATGACCATTTGAGCGTTGTGGGCAAGAGGTATTACGAGGAGTTGACCAGAGGTGGGTGAAAAGGGACGGTGGAGATTGTGGAGCATCAAGGGGTTGAGCATTGTTTTCATGTACACGACCTCACATCTGATAAGTCCGTGGACTTGGTCAAAATATTTGTCTCCTTCATCAAACAAGATGACAAATAGGTCATACTTTATTCAAATAATTTGAACATACAAGTTAATTTTCTGTTTGAGATTGTTAATCAAATTTCTATTAATTGAAATTGAAATGGCTATGCCTATGAACAAAGTAAATGATCGGGAGCATTCCGAAGAAGAAGAAGAAAAATGTTGTGGTGACAGTCATGGGCTCATGGCCTCACACACCAAAAATGTACCATTGGCCTTGACATCTAATGTCAAACCTCACAACCATTGGCTGACTCCCGCCAAATTTTTCTCTCTTGCTTCTGACCCCAAGAGACTAATTTTCATCGAAAAATGATCTCTAGTTTTGGCCGCCAACGCCAACACTTACGAAGAAAATCATCACTTGCCTTGACGATCAATGCATTCATCATGCTAAATTACTCTCTTCTTGGTATCACTCGCAAACACCCCCAAAAACACATTAACCTCCATTTACCACAAAATACTTTACCTTCTAACCGGCGTGGAAGAGTTACTTATGATCTGATGAATCAATATCACCTTTGCCTCCAACCCTTTTAACCAGTCTCCGTCTGCTCTCCGGTGGCATTGCCCCCTCCTCTTTTCTTGCTCCTTCTCCTACCTCTCAATCTTTCTCTTTCCCGTCTCCAAACTTGCTCCGCTAGTCGACCAGTTCCAGGATGTCTCTCGCTTCTCAGTGTTGCCTCCTCTACGCTGTCGCCGCCGCTGCCGCCGGAAGATTAGCCGCCACCGGATGATTAGTCGCCTCCTTGCATCGCCTCCGTCAGGTCTCCACAAGTTCCAGTCGCCGGTAACCGGATTCGCTTCGCCGGATTTCGTCGAAACCAGTCCCGCTTCGACAGGAACCAGATCTGCCGGCTTCACTCTCTCTCCTCAAAATCAACGACCTCAAACTCAGATTTGATGGGAAACCCCTCTTTCGCGCGTCCACGCGCCGCCGAGCATCAACCTTGCCCATCAGAGATGTCTTTGGTGCCTTTGAGGTTCTCAGTCGGAAGCCAGTCCGTATCTCTGTCGTTTCACCGGTTACGTCATGGTGTGTAGCCTCCGGCGCCGGCCAGAACCCGGCTCACTGTCACCGCCCGCTGCGCCTTGCGTCTTGGTGTGCTTCCTCTGGTATCGGCCAAACGGCCAGATCCGACCCCTTCCAGGTCTAGTCCAACCATTTCGCCTCGCCGTCAAGCTTTCTCTGGCTCGCGGGCTCATTATTGATCGTGTTGGTTCCCAATTGTCATGGGTAACCTCATTTTTATTTCCCCACAAGTCTTAATTGACTTGCTCTTATCTATGTGTATATGGTGACTATTTCCAAAAGAATTTGGTTTTATGTCCCATCTCTTGGAGTATGTACTGTCTATTTTATTTCTGTCTCAGAAATTTTAATAGAATCAATACTTTTGCCAATAAAAAAAAGAATCAATATCACCCGAAGTGGGGGCATTTGATTATATATGAAAGTTTAAAATTTAAATGAACGAACAATAAGTTGACATATGACATTTGAAGCACCACCTCGAATTGTGAAAAAAAGTTAATGATGGAGTCAAATTCACATGTGACCACATCTCAGAATTTGGCAAGGTCGGCCATCGCAAGGAAGACCCTCATGATGTCTCCTCAACATTTAGTCCCAAGAGAACCTCGTACCTTTTAAAGGCTTTAACACCATACGTAGCTTCAAGAATGAGCCTCCAACCTCTTAAAAGCTCACACGGTCCTCTTAGCCATAAGGCTCCCCACCTCGTCGGGGCATCCAAGGCTTTTTGACTCCTCATGACATATTCAAGACTCCATGCCTTACCACGACACATTCAAGGCTCCATGTCACTGGCTTGGTTTATGAGTATACATACTTTATCCTTCAATGGAGAAAGAGTTGGATTTCGTTGATCTTATTATCTGCATTTTTTTTTTTTTGGTATGATTTTTGTGACGGATTTTTACTCTCACACCCGATGTGGAACACTAGTTTTTCATTTCATGCACGTGTTCTTCCATCTCAAGTTATGGGTTATGAGATTTGAAATTTTAGATCTTTACAAGTATACAAATCATCAAGAGAAATGGTTGGAGCTGATTTAGTCCAATCAAGTACATCAAATTGGTTCCATTATCAAGAACGACAAGACTAGCATGGTGTTCTACATACGTTCTTTTTTCTTCAAGTCATTCACTATCCTTTGAAGATTTGCACCAAAAATAAAATAAAATAAACTTACCCACATCCAAGATATCCTAACACATAAAAATAAATAAAAAATTTAGTGTGTTTACTTTGACCTGAGTCAAAATAGGTACATCAATATTTAATTTTCAAAAAAGGACACATTAGTGTCACGCAAGTCATTGTTGTCACATAAGATATAACTAACGGATCAATTTAGCACTAGTCACTAAAATGAAGTTTAGTCACTCAATTGTTAGTTCAAAAAGTAAAATCAATTATTTGTCACGTTGATTAGAGTACAATTACTAATCCGATATATAATTCTTATATTTATATGAGGAAAAAAAAAACATCAACCAAATTTTAAGTAGTTGAGACTCAGTCAGTAAGGTGATTGTCCACTAATAAATTAAAACTAATTTGTGGGTGCAAATTGATTGTTTGAATCAATGTATTGTGTTTTGGCTGAGTTTCAGCTAGTAATATCTTAGCTGAAATTCTTTACTATGTATTTATAATACTTACATGTTTCTTATACTATGTTTAACTTTTCTGGTTACATATTGATTAAAATCTATATGTTGTCCCATAGTGAAACTAAGAAGTGTCTATTCTTTATAAAACTTCCAACTCCGATACGGCTTTGACTCTTACTTCGCAGAGAACTCTAGGGTTATACCGGCCGAATTTGGCATGGCCTTCTTTACAAATTACGGAGACTAGCATTTTAGTTTGTGGAAGTACAAAACAAACATGCATTACTGTGTCTTGTGACAACATATACATGTTTGGCAAAGACTAGCTTAATTTCAGGCCATATAATATATCAAGTGTTGCTAGAAATTCGCAAAATTTGATGAGACCGTTTCATTGTATGTGTGTATATGTATTGGAGAAAGGTTTATAATCCATCCATAAAATTAATATGTTTGACCTCAGCTCCTGCATGTAAAATTTGAAACTGAAACTGAAGCAAGCAGCCCAAAACTCTCACAACAAAACAAACCCTTTGGCAGCTGGGCTGGCTGGGCACAATTAATATTAATATTTAACTTAATTAATAAGTAAATCAAGTAGTCTCCCCCAGATAGGTAGTGACTAGTAGAGTTGATACTTGAGAGTGATGAAGTGATCCCTTTGGACGCAATCATTTTTTTTTTCTTCTTTTTATTTATTAATGCTTCCATAAATAAATTGAAAAGGCACGTCTCATATATAGTCAAGTCTGCTACCTCAATCCAATCCCAATCCCAAACCCTCTCACTCTCATGGGACTGACTCTTGTTACCTTCATTCTCTGCCTGCATCAACAGTACACTAAGGTACCCTCACTCTTATATATACATACACGTACATGTAATTATGTTTATTTTGTTTATTATGTGAGTTTCAGGGGAACCCATAATTGTTTTAAGTTGTGATGGAAGAAACATACAAGAGAGATCAGTGGGGCAGAGTTTGGTTGGTTCCAAGTTTGGTGAGCATGATAGGAGGGCTGGTTCTGGGGTGGTGGCTGTACCACCACCATCCAACTAACACCCAGCTCTGGATGGTGCCTTTCGGTCTCATCCTCTTTCTCACGCCCCTCATTGTCTGCTTCTCCGTCTTCTTTTCCGCCTTCTGCGACCCCGATCATCATCTTCATCTTCATCGCCATGTACACCAACCGGTCACACTGTAACGTCCTTTCCTCTCATATTTGTATAATCTCAACCTGTGTGTTGTTTAGATTCCTCTGTTTTGGTTGTTGTTGTTGATGCAGTTTCTCAAGGATGAATTTTGGGTGGTTGTGCATTTAAAAATGAGTTGAGTGAGAGGTCATGGTTCATGATAGCTAGGTATCAACCAGTGCAGTGCATTGCAGTGTGTTATAATATATCAAATATGGGTTTTGTGGTGACCAATACATTACAGGTCAACAGCCAGACAAGTGTGTAATTTTTAAAGGGAATGAGTAGGTTACAAAGCAGACAAGGCAAGAATCTTGTTGCCTTCTTCTCTACTGTCTCTAGCTATTTCTCCAATTATTCATCTAACTAAACAATGTGCCTAATCCTATTTTCAACATCAATAGCCCGCACGCATGTCTTAACAAACTAATTAATTGGGTTTTGAACAAGTGGCATCATTTCAATGGAATCCCAACATTAATAATGTTTTAGAAGAAAGATCGAGCAAATTGGAAACTTGCCTACTTTAGGAAGAAAATGGAACCCTAGACAATGGGCGGCGGTAGAGCTGTTAGTCAAGAACATCACCATACCTAATTCAGAGAGACCAAATAGGCATTCACAAGTATGCGACGGAAAGGAAATCACAGCATATAAAGGCATCAATAATAAAAAGGAAATTGCTATCCGAATCCAGTTATTGTACATACAACGAGTACAAATAAGTCTTATCATTATAGTGTTAGGATTGCCTAACTGATAAGGGTAATCAAATAATGTAATTTTTGGCTCCAGTTAGGATGCCCTATCTGAAATCTGATTCTAGTATACAAAAGTGATACAAGTTCAAGCCCAAAATTTTATACTCATCCTCTTGCAGTCGAGGCTGTAAACATAATATTTGAAAGCCAATATATTATGATAAATTGATTGTACTCCCAATGGCCACAAGAATCAATGCTATGAGCAGACCAAGTATCAGCCCTCAATATCCAAATACGTCGGGAACTCTAGGCCCTGAAGTGCAGGAATGTTCTCTAAATCCTCTTTTGCAAACAACGGGAAGAACCACAGGGCCTTCTTCGTCCCAAAAACCTTCACATCATGGCAGAAATAACACCATAAAAAAAATGAGACTACCATCAATATATCTGGAGGGCAAGTACCGTATCCACTCTAATTTACCTTGCAATCACAGATCAGACTCTTTCTTACATTCCAGTTCATAGAAACTTTTTCATTTTCTAATTAAGGAGTTTATAGCATAATTTTAGTCTGAAACTGTATTTTTATTATACAGAACCACACATATATTTATGATTTAATAAACTAATATTAAGTTGCATAAAATGTTATCAATAGCATTTACCAACTTGCAGAAAATGAACAAAGTATCATAGCATGTAAGTTACTATTCTTAAAATTCACATCCATGACAGAGCAAGTCTAATGCAAGATACTTAAGTTCAGAAGTTACACCACCTGTTCAAAATTCTTCTTCCGGCCCAGGTCATACGTCCATCTGTCAACTCTTCTCTTCTCATAAACCTAATCATTGATTTAAGATGGTCAAAAACACAATAATTCACAGAGGACTTAATCATGAACAGTATGCAGAACTTTGTTACTTTACGTAAATGATGAATTTTTAGAAGAAAAGGGTTCTCAGGATTCTATAAGTGAAAAAAGATAAGGTAAGTCATAGTATGTGTTAAGAATGCTTTCATCATGAAGCTATGATTCAGCAACATTGCTTCAAATAACAGCCAGAGTTTCATGGCCATTCAAACAGCGGAAATGCCAGGTCACAGCCAACCGTCAACAAACCAAGATTCCAAGTTTCAACAGCAAGAGCAAGTATACATAATTGATTGAAGATACATAAACTGAAAGTGCTCTCTGTGCTTATTACCTCTACTGATGTGGTGTTGCTAGACAGAAGAGATGCATGCATAACTACGAAACAAAGAAGACTCAGAGCAAATGCTAAGTTTAGAACTGCATCAAGGTACAAAATCTGTGAGAAACATGAAAACAATGAGAATACAGAGCTAATACATGAAGATGAATTTGATGTGTTTGAATTGCATAATTACCAAAAGCCAAAAAAGTTATCGCAAGATTTCCAGGAGAGGTGGAATGATCCTTGGCTTCTCGAAAGAAGTTGATAAAACTAGGCAGCAATACTAGAGTATCCATTGTTGTCTCCAGAAATGTATAGAGCTAAAATAGTTGTAAAAAGAAAAAAAGTTAAGCACAGAAAGAGACTATATAAAACCAGTTTAACTTCATTTGTCCTGAAACTTTAAGGTTGTGTTTGATCATCTAAACTGGATAACAATTGATTGGAAAAAAAAAAAAGATCATGATAGATAAAAAAATATAATAAGCAGTTATCTATTCTCACATTTGAAGTCATAGTAGATAGAGGAGAGGATAATCAAATCTACTATTTGATTTGTCAACGGATAATCAAATGGATTTGATATTTTTACTAATTTAGACAAAAATAACCTTGATGCATAGTTGCTATAAACTTGCAATTATATTTTTATCTACTACACAAGTATGCATTCTTAGCGATACTCATCTGGTAAAATTATATCAAACTTGAAACTAAAAATAGCACAACATTGTTTTTACTTCAACTCATTCTTCGTCATCTACTCATTGGTGCTAAAACAAACTGAAAACAAAATTTTAAAAATATTTAATAGCTAAAATAGAATGATCGAGTTGAAGAGGAAAAAAAAATAGTTTTATATTAAACTTAGGGGTATATTGAGTATAATAAGTAATAGCTAAATTCAAATCATCTTAGTCCACTTGAATTATTTATCCATCAAATTATGTATATAAATACGACCCAAAAAAATTGAGGACACCAAGATGATGTTGAAGCAACCGAGATTAATATTGAGGCTCTCAAAACATGAGACTACAAGGCTACATAACGAGGTGGAGCAGGTACAATGATCTAGGGGAGGACTGGGATGCTGCCTACAGTTATAGTCAAGGTTAAGATTATTAGGAAAGATGCATGTTTTAGGCTATGATGGGGTAAGGGGTACAAAGTTTGGACTTTGGACTGTATAGAACGACTAAAGATTTTTTCTGTGGTAAGAATAGGGTTGTAAGCTTGGGTGCTAGAGTTGTGTTGAGAAGAATAGGGTTGTAGCACATGAACAATATCCATGTATGTTTATTTGGACGCATTCATACTGCCTTCTCTCCTTCCTTCATTTCACTAATCTCATATTACTATTCATGTCTACTGTCCAAAGTCTCGTAACAACTCAGCTTCTCTTGCATGCAATAATAGGCCACACCAATCGAAAAAATTGTAAGAATTCACAAACCATTTTACTGTATTAATTAATCCAACCAAACATTGAGATATAGTAAGTTGTTAATTACCATTAGACCTTCTAATGCTTCAGAAAGATTAATATGATAAATTAGGAAATCTCGTTACATGTTGAGTAAATTGAATGTGGGCATGAATAGGATTAAGAAATGTATAACTAGAACAGTATGATCTAGACGCTAGAGCACTAGTATCTCCAACTTGCAAAAGTAAATCTGTTTAATCCCTTGCTTTATTTTTCAACTTTCACTTTCCCATATAATTCCAACTTTATATTCACTTAGCTTAGATTTTAAAAAGGATTTAGGGATTGCTATAATCCCTTGGGTTTGACAACTCCCTAATACTTATCATATTTCTTGACTATTGCACTTGCTAGCTATAGTGAGACTGGCTTTGGCCTCATCACCTTGTTTTCTCTTTATGTACTCCCTCCGTCCCAGAATAATTGTCCACTTTTTATTTTATTTTAGCAAGTGATGCATGAATTTCCAACAATATCCTTAAGATAAGTTAGTTAGAGTCTCTTGAGTTTGTTGCAACAAGAGCACATGTGGTTACAATGGAAAAATCTTAACTCTAACTAATTCAACCTCATTTTCACACACACACAAAAAGAAAAAAGAAAACAAAAAGTGTCTTATAACCAAACCCTAAAATTTGCACCTTTCTTAAGCCTAGCACACTGTAGCAACCATACAGTCTTCTAAAGGTGTTCTACATCAAACAATTAGCAGTATCAGTAGATCCATACGTCTCCTCCACCTGGTTACGGCTTGTAATCTCATTTGTTTACTAGCCTCAGCCCTGGAGACTAGGAAACATTCCAAATACGACTATATATCAATTCCTTAGTCAATAAGTTAAAACTAACTAGGAGCCCATTACCCATGAAAAGACATATTATTACTAGAACGATTAGAAGAGTCCACAAAACTAAATTTCTGAAACCCCAAATAGAAGCCAACATATTATGCTGTTAAGTATTAAGGGAGAGGGGGTTGGCATCTCAATCAAATTACATATTCACCCTCATATTTAACCCACTCCTTTTATAACTCCCCCACTTTCTTTCTCTCCCATATTTTAGTTTAATATATTATTTCAAAGCCACTTTGCAGACACTAGGGAGTGGTATTAATCAAAGTAGCACAATCATATCTCAAATTTGATATAATCTATACGCCATCAAAATATATTTTCCCACAGGATTTCTACCAAATTTAATAAACTTCTAGAAGCAAAGAATGAAAGAACTCAGTCATAGACAAAAATCAATTTCTGCCAAGTAATAAAAGAATGTGACATACACATAATTTCAGAAGTTAGAAAAACAGTATGAAAGAACTTACCAAAAAGAGCAAAAAGAACTTATAATTGCGTGCTCCAACACAATTCACTACCCATACACAATGGTGATCCATCTTAAGGACACATCTCTGACCTACAAAATCACAACAAAATTTAACCAAGGCCTGTAGAGAAACTCCAAAAAAGGAGAATGGTGTTAAGAATTGGTTCTTTCATACAGGATCTAAAGATAGAAAATGAACACTAACACAGAATTGCATCTTACGGACACATGCTTCATAGCAGTTTCATCAATAGAAAAAGGGTTATATGTATATTTAGTGCCCAAACTTTGGGCTGAAACCAAATCTGGTACCCAAACTTTTATTGTACCAG
>JAYMTK010001664.1:0-15715 GCA_036897405.1 Pelargonium myrrhifolium | reverse complement strand
CATTTGTTACCCAATTATTGAAGTTTAGAAATTTTGACTAATTTGTTTGTGTTTTAACTACAAATAGACACTTCAAATTTTTTAGAGCTAAATATACAAATTATTATAAAAATAATTTCTAATAAAATGTTATACAACAAATCTAGACAAACATCACGTTAGTAGGTTAAATTATAAATTAATAATAGTTCTTTTGGTAATATTTACTATTCTCCCGTGCAACGCACGGGGTGAATACTAGTAACATATAAAGAGTTAGTATTTTTCGTATTAAGTTTATGTTTTTTTACTTAATTTTTTTTACTAATGAATGCATTCATTCACACGAATCAATATAGTACTATTTTTTTACTTATTTTGATTCATGTTTTTTATCTCATATCGTCTAAATATCATAAAAACCTTACTTCATCATTATAAATCACTGGTTGAGTTGAGTTGTGTTGTATGTTGATTTTGAACTTGTCTTAAATATTTAGGTGCTCCATACTTATTTTGTAATTCAGTTCGATAGAGGTATTTTAAATAGTCAGATTTTAATTGAGTCGGTTATAATGGTCGGTTAAACAAATTAAAATGGTTATATAGAAAGAAAAAAGGCGGAATAAAATTTAGAAGAACTCTTCCCTTTCTCTTGTAACAATTTGGATCCTCTATAATTTAAATGTAAAGGCCTGAGGCTGAGGCCCCAAGAAGCCCATTTTGTGATGACAAATCAATGTGCCCAGAAATTATAACTGGGCTGGCTCATTACGAGTTTTGACTCCAAAAAGCCCAAATCGACCCGACGGAGAAGAAATGAAACGAGCTGTTTCGGCTCCGGTGCAGTTGAATCCATCCCCAGTCACCATGATTAGCATCCTTGCTCAGGTTTGTTGTTTATCTCTTACTCCCATGTTCTACAAGTAAATTTTAACTATCTTAATTTATCGAATTGCTATTGCTGCATTTACAACTCCCTTGAAACGAATTAGGGCTTCTTTTTTTTAATTCCTTTCATGGCGTGAAATCACTATGGGATTTTGCAGGAGCGTCTGCTAGGCGTTGCTCTGGGAAGCGCATTCTCAGGGTTTCTTGTGTTTGAGCAGCGTAAAAGCATTTACAAATCCATTGCTGAGAACCATTAGACAGTTACTGGTCAATTTTTGCTTATTTACATAAGATGTAATGTTCCTGCCAGTAAACTGTGCATGTGTAATTGCGTAATGCGAGGTTGCTGTTTTTTCTCTTCTTGATTTTAAAAGGATTAAGATTTCTTAAAATTATTTATATAAAAAGACAATGAATGTGTCATGTGCTGAACAGGTTGTGAGCTATTAAATTTGGAGAGTTACGGTCGAATAATTTCCAGGATATTTATTTGCTGGTAAGAGAGCAGTGGGAAACTTATATGTGATACATATGGATGTTTGAGAAATGCCATATAGCAGACTTCTTGGGAAATCAATTTTTTTTCTTCATCTTTAGAGGTTTCAACCTTGTAGGCTTTGTAAATTGTGAAAGCCAATCTTACCTGTTAAAAAGTGCACTAGCTTAGGTTTTCTAATTTCTTAATTGAATATATTAGTTAATTGAGGACTAATTCATTACATATTTTAGAACCCTACAACAGCAGCCAAACCATTTTCTGCCTACATGAGTCCTTTAGCAAATATTATTGTAATCTTTTGCCCATATTTGCATCCTCCTCTGCCCTTCTAATACTATATCCTCTGTTAAGTCATGTGTTATATAATAGATGCTCTGTTAAGCATATTTTAATTGCATCAAAGGACATTAATGTGGCTGCAGATTTTGAATTCATTTTGTTTTAGGTTGTTGGGTATTGGAATGAGGGATGAAACTGTGTTTTGTTCGGCACTTTTGTTATGAATTGTGCATAATGAATGATGTTTTTTTCTAGTTGTGTTATCAATTTATCATTATGCTGTTGAACGTGTTTAAATTTCATCGAGCTTTCATATGAAACACGCATAATCCGCCGTGAAAAATGCATTATTTTATATGGAATATTTTAGTTTCTCATTTCCAGTATGAGAGATGAATTCTAATAACTACTCTTGATCCTATAACAGATGAAAGAGCTCATATTTGAAAATAAATCTCGCGAAGACTTTACACACGTGTGGAACAAAGCTGTGGACCAGACATTGGGACCTGTTATTTCCTGTCTTAGTTCACATGGGTGGTAAACATTTCCAGTAATTGTACTCACAATTTATAGAAGTGTCCATTTGTCTGACATCTATACATGTTGCTTGCCAACATCTGTATCTTTGTGTATCTTCTGAATTATAGAAGGGTCATGCACCTGTGTAGTGGATCTACATTTCAGCAACCTATATAATAATATCTCCTGATATTCTTCATATTATTCCCTAACTATTCTACTGAGATGCTTCGTATGGTTGGATTTTTTTTCTTTGTTCTTGTCTACAAAGGCTTTGCTTATCCTCTCGAATTAGTTATTGGTGTTAGCTATATTCATTATTCTGTCCTTAAACGTTTCACTGAACTTTAACGTATGAGAATTGCTTGAAAATGCTGCCAGACTCATTGGTCACTGTTCCTTTGAACTTCTTTTCAAGTACATTAGACTCGACTCTTTGGCGGTTTTCTTTCAACCAGAAATGCTACTTGCTACCATCTAAACAATGCTAAAGAATGGGAACATTCTTCTTTGGGTCAGTTCCCTTCCTACTTTCTCCAGCAAATGTTAGTACGTGTAACTTTTATCTATTTTTCAAAGCCACTTTGTCTCAGGGCTTTGCATATCCTGCTTCGTTTCAGGGTTGACTGTTGAGCAGTTCCTCATTTTGAAATACAAAGTCAGTGATAAAAATTAAACTGCATGCAGTGAAAAACTATATGGGGTAATGTGAATATCAGAGGGTGTGCTAGTCAATTATTCAACTTCTTTTAATCTTGTTATATAATGATGTATGTTGCTTGCTAATAATAATTGCTTCTATGGGGGTTCAATGTTGAAATTCATGCTTGTATATCACAAACATATTGCCTTGTCATAAAGTTAGGTTTAGCAATGTATCATCAATATATATTTATAGCAGCATGCCAGCATATAATGTACTTTCAGTTGGATTAGATATTACAGGTTTAGTTGTATACTTGTATTAAACATATTCATTTCACTAGCTGGTTTCTCATTGCTTCTGAAATGCTCCAATCAGGTTTTGAGTTTTTGATTAGTTATCAACCCAATAGTACATTTACTGATAGGAAGTGTGAAAAATGTTATTTGTCATTAGGGGATGGTCATGACTTGAGTAGCAATTGCAGGCACAAATGACTATCCAGACCACTCCTAGTATCCTAGTTAACACATGACATAGAAAGAAATGAACTACTGTTCTATTTGGTGGCTTTCACAATTATAAATACCATGCAGTTATCATTAATGAAGTCATTAGATACATCTGATCTAGCAAATTAATTTTGGAAAGGGAGAAGAAAAAGAAAATCAGAGGTGGAACTAAAGGTAGTAGGAGTTCAGGAGAGGAACGGGGGTTCCAACTAAGTGCGATCAGGCCTTAGTATAGATGAAATCAAGCATCAGGTAGAATAGAATTGGCTCGGCTTGAATTGGCTCGGCGTGTCACCACAACGTAGTAAACACCCATTCCCATAAGCACGACAAAGACAAAACCGAACACAATGGCAGCAACCCCGCCAGCTCCTACTCGGCTCCCGCCTTTTTGGGACACTGATTCCTTGCTTTGATATGCTAGACTAGATTCCACTTGAGCAGCTAAGGGAAATGGTGCACAATTGGATGCAGTACATGGGTTTTTGGAGTTGGGAGCTTGTGCATTTGGATGAAAAAAATCAACAGCTGATGGTGAGAAAGCCATGGGGTGCTCGTACGCAAGCCCATGGGGTGCTCTTTCTTGAGCTCTGGCAATGAAGAGAAAAGCCAGAGAATAGAAGAACAATAGAAAACAAACCTTGAGAGCCATGTTGCTAATTCTTTGCTTTTGAGTGAGCTAAGAGGCAAAAGGTGCAAAAGCTTTAGGTGAAAATTTTAGGATGCTTTGGAGTGGCTTTTATAAGGTTTTAGGGATTGGTTGGTTGCTTGGACCTGAATTTTGGTGATGGAAAAGGTGGTGCAAAGGGGGGGAACCAAATAATAGAAATGAATTCTTATTCTTTCATGCATTTTGCTGTTCAGAATCCCCAAATTGCCCTTGTCAAGGTCATATAGGCTTTTAATGCTAACATAAGATGCATGCCAGGGTGGTAGAAGTTTGGTCAATATGGTTCAGATTTTAATTTGCTCATGCACTATACACTGGAGTGACATCATACTCTGGTCAGGTCTCATTCAATAGGACAGTGTAAATAATGGAATTCTTTGTTTGTTTGTGTTGTTTGCTTGTTTGTTTTATCAGCATTTTCTTTGGGATATTGAGTTTTTGAGTGTTGATTGCTTGTAATATCCTTCTGATATTCAATTTATTGATGTAACTGTTAGTTGAATTGCTGTGATTGTAAAGTAAAGAGAGCAGTAAGAAGTAAGAAGAAGTGAATTGAAGTTACAACTTAAAAGGTCTGGTTTGCAAGTGGCAATGATGTTGTCATTCTTTAATGTTTTGTCTTCATAGTCTTGACCCTAAAAATCATGTTTTCTCTACTTGAGTGCCTTCTCAGACACTTCATAAGAGGTGGGGACTGGGAATATTTCATGATTAGTTCACTAATCATCTTCTTGTGTAGTGAACACACACCCTTTTGTTATGCCATTCATATGATTAATGACTACAAGTCCAATTTATATTAAGAACTTAATTTAGCATTTTGTGCTTGTTATGTGCATGTTCTCAAGTATTGTTATAATTACCAAAATGTGTAAACCAGTGTAAAGATCAAATGGTTTCTCTAGTATAAATTAGCTTTAGTTCCGAAAATCAGCTCTCTCTTTTTTCTTTCTTTCTCTAACAGTCTATCGTAAAATGGAGTACTTTTTGGCCTAAAGAGAGTAACTTTGTTCACGCTAAACCGTTAATGAGTTTATGATACTTCATTAAAAGCTGGATTCAACGGGTTGTTTCATTCGTACAAATTCATAAGAGTGGACATGCGTGAAATTCTCATGAGGTGTCGTGATTTTATTGATTTTAGTTATCAAAACCCATATTCTTTGTTCTCTTGTCTTGATTATTTATATAATTTTTTTTAATAAATGTAGTGGAGTCCTTGCTTAGCTTAGAGGGTCAGCAAGGGGTTATAGCATGGAGTAGAAAAATTATAGTAACTTATGTAGTGGCTATGCTTGTTGTTTCATTTTCATTCACATGCTTTTAGAACATTATTGCAAAAAAGAGGCCTAGTTTGCAAGCAAGAAAGCGCATGCTCACACTGAAATTAATGGCATCCCACCATATATTAAAATCATGCCAATTGTCATGCTCTGTTTTTAGCTCTTCCACATCATTTCTCTGCCAAAG
Source organism: Pelargonium myrrhifolium (assembly GCA_036897405.1). NCBI lineage: Eukaryota > Viridiplantae > Streptophyta > Magnoliopsida > Geraniales > Geraniaceae > Pelargonium > Pelargonium myrrhifolium. The sequence continues at coordinate 10,250 of JAYMTK010001664.1, read as the reverse complement.
CCCATTAAACACCAACACAAGATCCTTGTTTTGGACTTTGAGTCTTTCGGCTAATACAGGCCTTCACATGGTACACCAATGGCTGCCATTGCCAATGCACATCTCCAACTCACAAGACTTGACCATATCAATATGTGAAGAACATATAGCTTCAAGAAGACTTGGAGAACAGATCTAGGCCCATTACATTTTGGAGCTCTACAGATAAGCCCATTTTATATTTGGATTGATAAAAAATGATTTGTCATTGTATGATTTTTGTAAATCAGAACTTATATTAAGCAAGCTTAATCATATTGCAGGGTTGTTTTACTCCTAGAGAAGAATCATACGAATTAATTACCTTGAGAGTTGAGAGGTATTCATATTGCTCATAATGATGTGTTCCATGAATGCACTAAATGTTATGGGCCCGTGGTTGTGGGTAGTCATTTCTACCCGGTAGTCTAACAACCACATAAACCCGAGTAGTTGTCAAAGAATCTCATTGGGTTCAATTTATCATATAGCTAGTAGAAGTCTATCGGACTCAATTCAGCATACAACTAGTAAAATATAATGAAACTTAATTATAGTGGAATTGGGAGAACCCAATTGCCCTAATAAATACGCAACACATAATAAGACAATGTACACTTTTTAGCACACATAACATTGTCTATAGATAATCTATATTTCCTTGGTTCAAGGAGACAACCTTCATTCGAGACCTTATTTTGCCAAGTGTGCACGAGAGAGCAACCGGTGGCGATGTAGCACGTGTTTAGCTTACGCACTCGACCATCTTTGTATAGCAACACCAAACATATAGATAATAATTGTCATTTGGTTTGCCAACACTCACTCAAGACACTCTCACTCTTTTTTCAGTTGCATCTCATGACTAGACGATAAATGTCTTCACTAAACTCAATTGCTTGCACATTTTCGTGACAAACTCAAGATGATATACGTTCAACCACTACCTTGAGTTTGAATTTGGAAAATGATAGAACCCTATTAGGATTTTGTATTTATCTTTGTATGTAGTTATCATGTCCCACCAGTTCTATATAAACATAAGATGTATAATGGTTATACTCAAGAAATACAATTATTTCTCTCACACTATCATGGAACTCATACAGAACAGTGTTATTGAACTGTCCAGACAGCTAACATAGATTATGAAAATATTGCTTAACCCATATATCAGTATTAATTAGTAGTAGTTGAAAAGCACTATATATAATATTCCTTTTCTGGATGGCAAAATCACTTTCATTACATGAACTTGTTACATAAACTAAATGGAAATCCAGGCAGACATCTTAATTATCAGTACCTACCCATAATTATAAGCCAAATGTGCATCATCAACCAGCTAAAACCTTACCTACTTTGCTCTAAAATATGGAGAAGATAAGGCTAATTAAATTAAGTCTGTCGTAATGATTTATTAAAGAAGAAGATAAGGCATCAGCTTTTAATAAAATAAAAAGCAAGGAATCCCAATGTCTTATTATTGACCTAACATGCCCTTCTTTTCCTTGTCTTTTCTTTTATAAAATGTTCCTCTCCCAGCAAATAATAAATACTACTACTATATATTATGCATCATCTCATTTCCAAGGACCACACAATAAAAAAGCCAACTCATATAACAGTATATAATTTAGCCTCTGTGGGTTGGAATTGCACTTTCTAGTGGTGCCACAATTTCTTAATTGTGTTTGCTTTATCTCTTTGATCACTGCTCATTTTTTTTCTAATAGTTTACTGCACTGAGGATAAGAATGATTTGAAAATAAAAGTGGTGGATTGAATAAAATAACTGATATAATTAAATTTAATATCTTCAATGAATTGAAACTTTGATGTACTACAAAATGAAACATGTTTATATATGAATTGAGAGAGAATTTGTTTTGTATAAATTTATTTATTTTTGAAGTATAGAAATTAAATTCAGTCTTTCAAATATCATGTTAAATTTTTAGTTAAGTTAATCTTCAATGTGCTTCAAAACATATATATATATATATATATATATATATATAGGGTAAAATGTATATCAGTTAACTGATATAAGCTTATATCAGTTATAACATAACAAAGCCAATAAGGTGATGACACCTCATTTAAAATCACTTATATCTCAAGTGAATTTGAGGGAGCGGAGCGACCCGTCCGGATCTATGATCTTAAATGAGGTGTCATCACCTCATTGGCTTTGTCATGTTATAACTGATATACATTAAACTTATATATATATATATATATATATCTTATTTAATTATACTGTTGAACTTTTGATTTTAGATTCAAATCTTTAATAGTAATTCATTTCCATTATCAGCAAATTATATTGTTTTACTTCATCTCTTGGTTTAGCTTAATTTGCAAGTAAATCATTAAAGCTACAGGAAATGATTAAGACAAGCACAGCACAATCCAGGAAATTAACAATAAAAGAGAGAAACACAAAAGAAAAAAAGAAAGGTACTAATAAGAAGAAGAATATAAAGATGCCATGATCACAATTCACAATACCAAGAAACACATTAATACATTAAAATGAAGAAAAAAAACAAAAAGGGAGCACAATAAACCCTTTATCTACACTTTCTTCAAAGACTCTCCATTTTCTTTTGTCTTCTTGGATCCAATTGCTTCAAATATATGGAGATACATTGTTATTCTTCAGGAAACATATCATCACCACCCACTAATTAATGAAATAGCTTAATTAATTAAGCATTGCTCCTGAAAGACCCAAGAGCCTTAATAGCTCCTGCTCTCAGAATGAACTGGTGGTAGAAAGCAGCAATGAAAGCTCCAATAAATGGTCCAACCCAGAAGATCCACTGCAATAAATTAAGGTATAAAAAATTAATAATCATCACAATTATATATATTTACAATGATTTTTGTATTTAGATGGCAAAAAAAGAAAAGGAAAAAGAAATTACTTGGTCATCCCAGGCCTTGTCTTGGTTGTAGATGACAGCAGCTCCAAAACTCCTAGCTGGGTTGATGCCAGTGCCAGTGATGGGAATGGTAGCAAGATGAACCATGAACACAGCGAATCCAATAGGAAGTGGAGCCAACACCTAATATAATCCATAATAAAAATTTAGTCAAATGCAGTTCAACAACTCACAAGTCATATCAATCATTTGAAATATATATAAATATAAGTGTATAGTTCAAAAATCAACTCAACTAAAACCTAAACCTCAAACTGATGTACAATTAAATTCTCATTTATATTTTAATGTCATATTCCAATGCATCTTTTCAGATGTAAACTCATTATGTCTTTAGAGAGAGAGATACAAAGTTCATTTCTGTTATAGTTTTGCGGGGAATTGAAAAGAGATAAATTCATTCTTATTATAACTATTCAAATGGATTGATAAAGATAAAATGACAGTTTTTCTGTTATAATTTTACGAATGAAATCAGGAAAGTCCATTACAATAAGCTTAAAGAAAAGAATAAAGAAGCTAGTTAAGCAAGATTTTAGATCACATAGACACCTAAAACCATGTGAAACTAATAGTTGAAGTTCTCGTTTATCACTTACAGGAACATGGGAGTCTCTGGCGCTCCTCTTGGGGTCAGTGGCGGAGAAGACGGTGTAGACAAGAACAAAGGTTCCAATAATCTCAGCACCCAAACCGGTGCCCTTGTTGTACCCATCAGCCAGCTCGTTAGCTCCACCTCCGTACCTGTTATAGTACGAGCTCTGGAAGGCCTTCACGAGCCCGCAACCGCACACCGCACCCAAGCACTGCGCCACCATGTACATCACTGCCCTAATCAAGGACACCTTGCGAGCCAAGAACAGACCAAAGGTCACTGCTGGGTTAATATGTCCTCCTGCACATACACACATAGCAATTAGTCACATATTTGCATTGGCGGAGCTAGGGTGGGCCTTAGTGGGCACATGCCCACCCCATCTTTTCCTGTTCAGTTTGGTTTATTAATCTATTTTATAACACTTTCACTCACCGGAGATTCCGGCGGTGCAGTAAACGAGAATGAAGATCATGCCACCGAAGGCCCATGCGATGCCAAGAATGCCAACGCCGCCGCACTCGTCGCCCCCGGAGATCTGGCTCTTGTAGCCAATCACAGTCAAGACAGTGATGTAGAGGAAGAGAAGAGTAGCGATGAACTCGGCAATGAGAGCTCTGTAAAAAGACCATTGAGTGAGCTCTTCGGGGTCGAAGAGAGGCGCTGGAGGAGGGTCATGATAGTCTTTTGCCGAGAACTCACCGTGCTCTGCTGCTACTTCGTCTTTTGCCATTGCAAGTGTTTAATTACACTAAGGATAGGGATTGGATTGTGGTGCTGTGTGCAGACTGAGAAAGGGGTATATATGGGGAGAAATAGTGAATAATTAAATAATTTATGTTTAAGACATTAATAATATTCGAAAATGGATATAATGTGTAATGATTATGGTTTTAACATAATTTTTTTGCCGCCCATATGAGATTGATATCGATTTCTTAGCTTGCATGGTCCCACACTGTCTCCAACGGCTCTTCCTTTAGCTCGAGCTCTTACTTTTTTCTCTCATTTTCTTTAAAGACTATAAGCTAAGTACAAACAAATCCTACATGTTTAATTAGTATTTAACGGTCACATACACCAAAAAGTTACTCACAACGGTCCAAAATTGCACTAATCTCATATTCTTGGAGATCGGCCAAGTTTCACAGTCCCAAGTAACACATGGAGGTTGGAGTTGCCAATGCAGGGTAATTTCTTTTCTAAATTACTAACAAAGTGAATCTATTTTGTCGCACCACTATGGATTCTCACATGTCAAAAACTTTGATTTTATCACAAATATAATTATGTACGGAAATAATCATAAATATTAATTAGTCCATTTGATTTGTATATTTTGTAACGCAAAAACATGCAAGTAAATTTGGTAAATTTTATCATAATAATAAGATAAAATAAATATGACATCGCATGATAGGTTGAAAGTGAACGTGGATGGCCCTTTGTTTTTCGGAAAAGTGATCAAAGTGGAACGGATAGCTAGGGCATGTAGAGTTTTGGGGTGAACAATGTAGTTGGGAGAGTGAGTCCGGGTGACATCAAGGTAGTGTGGAGGCTTTGGTGATTTAAGAAGCTTTCGAGTGATTACTAGTAAAAGGATGACGAAATTTAACTATCAATTTAGTTGGACGGAAATTCCGTCGTAAATCAATCATAAATAAAGCACGCGTTGTGCACGTGGGTAGGGTTTACGACATACGGAAAACTCGTCGTAAATCCGCCGTAAAGAGTGGTTTTATGGCGGAAATTCATTCCGTCGTAAATAATATAATTTTCTTGTAGTGATTCAAGCATTAAGAAGAGAATTTAAGTGTCTTCATATTGATTGTTATTGACATATTAACTATTCCGCTTATATATAGAGTTTTTGTTTGTCATTAGGTTTGCAAAACAATAAATTCAGATGTTAATTAGGTATATGATTTCTTTGTCAAGAACTCAAATGGTAAATTAACGTCCCTAAGAAATTTTACCCTTATTAATTGCTGATTTGAATTAATATAAATTTCTAGTTGAGTTAAAATAATGAATAAATAAGAAGATATGGTATCACTGTTTTCTCAACAACAAAAAAAATGGCATCACTGTAATTAGAAGTCATGGAAGGAATTTCAGGAATATCCTATGTTATCTTGGCAATATAAAAATAAAAAGCCTCATTTTACAATTAATAATGTGATTATTAAAATAAGCATGGTTTGTCATATTGTTTGGGTGATGGCTCTTTTGCCAGACAAACTTATCTGTACGTATACCTAAAAATAAAATGCAGTATCTGATTATTGCGCCGCTTTCTTTAATATCAGGTTATTATCACTCCAATTATATGAGGCTGCCCGTAATTTTCATCCTTACGTTATTTTTATTTATTATATTTCCTTTATTCTACTTTTTTTTTAATATATTAAGACCCATTTCTTTTCTCTGCATGCATAACACGGAGCTTGTTCTAATTTTTAACATGAAATTAATTAAATTAATAAATAAAACAAGTTAATTATAGAATGATTGAGAAACCAGCTAAGAACACTATTTTTGGGGTATCAAACTGATTAATTTGCAAGACTTTGTGCTATGGAATATCAATATTTTCGCAATATCTTGTATTCATAGTGATCGAATCATGTCTATATTAAAATTTGAAGAGTACATATTCAACTATATTGGGTTTATTATTTATTATTTTTACGTATTTATATAAGAAACTAACATGAGCCTACAGTATTGGTTGGTTGGTCGCTGTTGCTGATGGATCGTTAAAAATAAAAAATATAGATAAACAACAAAATGAAATAGTGGTCCATTCACAAAAATACTATGAAAAAACCGACCATGAAGCAATATAATCAATCATTTGTGAAAAATGTTAGTAAAATGAAAGAGAAAAATGGCGCTAGCCACCGCCCCACTCTAATTCACAGTCCACCTGTCTGGTTATGAATTGAGGACATCAAATTGTTACTTTATAATGTTGCTTTCTACAATTTTACAAATAATATGTTGGAATCATGGTTGAGAATCCTCCACGTGTCCAGCGACAAAAGCTCCTATGATGTCAAATTAATTTTGTATTAGTCCGTTGATAATGACAAATGACCAATTGTGATTGGTCGGTGGCTTATTGTTATCGCTAAGCTTTAGTTTAAGTTAGTGATAGCAACTCCAGTTAGAATTTATACACTACTGGTACTGTGTAGTGTGTCTGTGTGCTCTACCAATATTCACATCCCATGGTCATATTACTTGAGCTCAAATAACAACAACAATGGTTAGCTGAAATTAATGATATGGTATTTCTTGTCCTCTGGTTTTCCCCACATGAAGCCCCAAGGTAAGCCATAGGCCCATAGTACGACATTGATTTTTTTTTTTTTTTTTTTGTCTGAAAAAATCTCTATTTTTATTTGAGCATTGTAGTTAAAAGACTAATGTCTGGTAATGAAAAATATTTTTTTATTTATAATGTGAAAATTCGATTATTGTTCAAACTACGTAAACTATATATATTGAAAGAGTTTTCATATAATTTTCCGATTTTTCATATGATCGTGTTTATAGACCTTATAATGATTTAGGTCTTAACAAAATCATAATTTAGCCAAGCCCAAATATTAACGTACAGCTCAAGTGGGCTCGTTTTCAACTAGGCCTAAGTACGGCCCATTAACCAAACTAAATGTTTTCCAAATTACTCAGTAATTAAAAAAAATGTTTAAAAATAAGCAATCATGTTAAGATAGTGTAATAGTATAAAATAATTTGAATTGATTTGGACATTAAGCAAATAGTATAAAAATTGAACCGCCTCCTAAACTTATTCAACTGGTTAGATAGCACACTGTTGTGCTGCTTTGAACTATAAACCTATTTTTTATGGGGTTTGAATTGAATCCCCCGTTGGTAATTATGGTTTTGTAAATCATCCTCCGTGATTATCTATATAAGCTTTTCTTAGTGGCGAAATACTGTCTTGCAACGGCACGGTGCCTTTATATTTACAGGGAGGGACCGTTGTTCAGGAGAGAGACGATGCAGAGAAGATAAATTTTGTGCAGCATATTGACGAGAGGTTATCAATTTAAGGTACAGATTAGACTAATTTGAAATAAAAATGATCATAGTACTGCACTGGAAATTGGTGATGATTATATATATACTGTACTCTTGCAAGGTATGCAACCTCACATTTCAGTTTACAATTACAACCACACAAAAAGAAAAGAAAAAAAAAGCTAGGGGAGGCTACTTGGCCATCCTCACACAGATAGAAACCTACAAGTCTACCATTACTAAATTACACAATCACTAGCTAATCGTCGTCTTCATAATCATGTTCTTCCATAATCGTCTCTAGCTTCGGAGTAGTCGAAGGTTTATACGGAATTCCAAAAAGTGAGGGTACTACCTCAAACCCAAGCTTCAACATTACTCTATGTTGCAATACCTTCTCCATTGCATGCATGCAAAACCACTGCTTTCTTGTAGTGAGACTGTGAGAGATGGAGAGAAAATGATAAGCAAAAAGGGCTGCGTTTCTCTGAAGATTGTATGAGAAAGTGGTTTGATGAGTTCATGGAGAGCACATAATTAATTAAGGTGTTTATATAGGAAAAGAAACAGAGAAAAGAGAAAGGCTTTGCGTACACGTGGAAAATATGAAAAACGGCTCAAGAAAGATGAATGGTGCAAGTCTAAATAATAGGTTACCTAACTCCTAAGAAATGAGAGAAACTTGATGGTCATCACAATTATTGACTGCTTGATATATGTTCTTTTGTAAAAATATCTTTAGACCACACAATGCTCAATTATTGGTACCACCGCACACACAAGTGACAAGTGGCTTGAGATCGTGAAGTCAACAACAATAATTGTACGTACGTAGTTGACACACTAATCTAAACCACACATAATTTCAAATGCATGAAACGTTAAGTTGGAAATATCTAGAATGTTAGTAAACCCTTTTATGTTATATATAACTATATATATATATATGTATATATCGTATATGCTATTAGAGGTCACAACCAGCACCACCAGTCCACAACCTCACTTGCGTGTGGTGTCAATCCAACAGTTGTATGTAAACGCGTTTGTGAAATAGAATGATTACTTGAAGGAAAGAGTCTGCGAATTTTAAATAGAGATGGGTTGAAAATCAAAAATTCAAGCAAAATGACAATAAATATTAAACGTTTGTTTAATATAGTAGGACATACGCCTTAAGCTTAACAACGATAGTGCAAAGTGTTGATATTGACTTCTATTAAATTGAACGAACGTTCAACTCAAATCAGTAATGTGTTTATCGTATCGTGTTGTGTTGTGTTGCATTGAGAGCTCATTATTTGATGATATTATGCTCTTTAATTTCTTTTTTGAAAATAAGATACTTTAGAGTCATTTGTTAACATTCAATTTCACAAAGTTAGGAGACCCAATCATAATTCAAATGAATAGGCTTGTGGTATAAATTAGTGTGGTCCTTTATGTGGTCTGAAAACTATTACTCCCTCCATCTCAAAATGAGTGTCCTCCTTTCTATTTTGAGAAAAATTAAGGAAAATTTAGTTAGTGTGGTATGCTTTCTATTGTATCATCGTGATTATGTGTTGAGAGTTACTAACTAACTTTTTATAAGAATATTATTGACAATTCATGCATAATTAACTTACTAAAAAAAGAAACAAGACACTCATTTTGGGACGGAGGGAATATGTTAGAGTACCACATCATCAAACATTTAATTTTAACTCAAACTTTTTCATAATTACAAAACAACACATTTCCAAATTTTAAGCTGTTAAGATATGAAAAATCATGAAATCAAATCAAATGTTTATTCAAAACCATATATATTATGTGTTATGCTGTTTTGATTGCACTTGAGCGGTATTAGTGATCCGTGTATAATAGAGAAAAAAAATCATATTATGTGCAATGCACGGGACAAAACTAGTTTTGATAAATATCAAATTTATTTTAACGACTATAAGTTGTTATCATTTTTTTTTTTACACAACTACTAACGTCTATACCGTTAGCACTTTGCAAAACATTTTTCGAAATAGACAACTTCACATAGCCCCTTTGAAGTTGGCACCAAAATCACATAACTTATAAACTATTTTTTTATTCACCTAGTTGATACTAAAATCACGAAACCCCATAAACTATTTAATTTTTTCCCTTCACTTAACCAAAATCACATAACATACAAATCAAATTCAAATGACAATCGACCACAATTCTGTTCAAATGGTTGATGTCTGCAGAAAGGTGATGGATCTTGTTGTCTTTTCTCTCTCATTTTTTTTTTTAATTTCTCAATTTTTGGTTTGTTGGCATCGGTTACAAGGGAGAGTGGCGACTATTGTCGGCGAGGCGGTGTGACACCTCTCTCTCTCATGAAATGAATGAAATGTATATGTTAAGGGTAGAATAGTTCCCGCAACATAAAAAATTGACATTGTTACAGTTCATTTGTTTCATTGAAACATGAGGTGACGAAACAAATATATTTTAGGGGGTTCTGTAATTTTGGTGTCAACTTGAGGGTGATTAGATGAATAAAATAATAGTTTAGGGGGGTTATATGCAGGGCCGGCCCTACCACAAGGCCGATGAAGCCGTCGCTTTAGGCCCCCAATTTTGCGAGGCCTCGGAACTGGCAGTAAAAG
>JAYMTK010001663.1:0-15719 GCA_036897405.1 Pelargonium myrrhifolium | reverse complement strand
TGGTAGTAACATGTAAAACGTGTATCTAAGAGGGTAGTAACGTGTAATTATCCCTAAAAAGAACACATAAAAGACCAAACACGCTTCTCATGTGCAAATCGAGGATCACCACATGTCCCTCGTGCTACACACGTGCCCCACGGTTAGTTATGCGCTATCTTCCCTCCCTTCCAGTTATGTCAGTGTCCACTTGAAGTTGCCATCTACTCTCTTACTGCTTCATGTGATCTTTGACTACCTCCAACCAGCTCATCCCACATCAACAAGAACACATAATCTCGAACGCATCAGTTCACGCTCAGGATGACCCTCACACAAAGAACATATTGCATGAGATCCAATCCCAAGAAGTCGTTTGAGTCAACTCGTTCGAGTCATGGGCTGAATCATCGTATGAAGCGAGATCGCGACCCATTACCACACCAAGTCCACGCCAAGAAGCTTTTATTAAACCATGATTTCCCTGTAGCATATGCAACAATCATCCCTAGCACGCTTGTACGCGATATAGGCTCTAAAGGTATTACGGGTCAAATTGCCCAAGTTGACCCTTGACTCATCCCTTGAAATGAACCCACGTGGTTATCGTCCACACCATATCCAAGTCAACGTTGACCAAGGCATCATACGCCTCAGATCTAGCCACATTCATAGTTTCCCCAGGTGGTTCAACCCTATAGTGATCATATGGAATATCGTCCCATTGTCTCATGTGTGACCCTTCATTCCTCTTAAGGAATTTGAATATTAAGGGCATAACTTTGAGTATGACAAACCCTTGTGATGAAAAGGCTCTACGGTCTAGCACGAGTCGAGTCCCTCAACAGTAGTGCCAAGTATGTTAAGCGACATAACCATTTCGAATTTTTGAAGCACTACAAAAATTTTAAGAAAAAATTACAAGACGTCAGCGCCTCAAATTTTCTCCACAAAATTTTCTACAAAATAAGACTAAGACGACAAACTCTTTGTAACACTCGCTCCTATTGAATTCTGCAATGACGTTGAATGCCTTTGTTATGGAATCAAATGGAGGGTTCTCCAATGACCGTGCTGGAGGAGGATGACAACTTAGTTTAAACAATATGGTGTTAGCTCGATGCGCTTTTCCATTATCTTGTGCTTCGGGCGCTTGAGGTGGAGGCCCTGTCTTTTTTATATGCTATGATGTTTTGTGTAAGCAATGGTATCCTTAATCCTATATTTCTCATCAACTGTTCTAACCTTTACAAGTGGATTAAGGATTGGATGACCTATTTATGTTAGTTAATACTCTCTTTTGTAAGACTGCAGTCAAGCTAGTAAATTGGAAGTTTATTATGCAGGCTCATAATCTTACTAGTACAAGGAAATTAGGGACTCCAAAACTTTGGTGTGATTCTGTATTTTGTAATTCTCCTTGTGCAATTTTTCCTACTATGTATAAAATTCCGTACTTACTAAAAGAAAAAACAAAATGTGGGAGATTAAAAAAAAAGGTGAAATTGCACACGCCACTTTGTGGTTGACACTCACTCATCTTCATGCCCCCATCTCCCCGCAGTGCAAAACGTGTCAACCACATGGTGTCACGTGCGATTTTCCCTAAAATAATAAACCCCACATTCGAATAAAGAAGTGCAACACTTTCAAATACTATTTTATAAAGCTTCTTCTTATTGAGACCTCACTCCGGACATGAATTTGATCAAATTACTTGGGCCCTGAATAAAGCGTCCTCTCAATGAGACCTAAAGCCCAAAAAGAACATCGAATCAGATCCCAGTTCTATACGATCCATCTGCACTGGCTCTGGTTCTGGTTCTGGTTCTGGTTCAGGCCTCACTCTGGTTATTATTTTCATATCGATCTCTCCTCTTTCGTTTCATACAGTGCGGACAGAGCTATTTCCACCACCAACCCTAGCCACTGCTCCTCGACGACGACGAGGGTACTTCTCTCTCTCACCTTTTATGATGGTTTTATATTTATTCGTATATCCATCTATGTAGATGCCGATATGATAATGGTTAGGGTTTTCTGAATTCCTCCAAATTTGTTCGGTTGCGAAGACATTCAAGGAAAATAAGTTCAAACTAGAGCCATTATCAAATTAAAAAAAAACAACCTCGGATTCATTTTGTCCCTTCTAATTCGGAATATCTTTATTGGTTAGATTGAAGGTTACTTGCCAACTTACTGTATGCTTTCCCTGTAAAGATTAAGAAAATACAATTTATTTTCAAATTAGTCAATTCGTTTTCTGAAATTTGCTGTCCTGATTTTTTTTTTTCTTTTGGATTCCTTCACCTTAGTTTAGCTGGTTAGCTTAATGGTCACTTTCATTTTATAGCTTTCAGAAAAGTACTAAAGATGAGCCAATAGCTGGTTAGCCGAACATTGCTTTATTCCACACAATTCTTGTTCTTGATGATGATCTACAATTTAGTAATTTACCATATTGGGTGTTTTCTATTGCCATTTTTCAGTAGCAATCTTGCCTCTTTCGGATATCTGTTTATACTAGTATGCAAACAGATCTTATTTATTTATGTTCTATAATTTTCTTTTAGGTCTGCTATTTGGAACACAGCTTTGCTAGGTTTTGTTAATTCTACTTATAATGGAAATGGACTGGAGTGAGTCGAGGCGGGAGCAAAGTGTAGACAAGGATAGAGATGATTCTCCAATGAGAGATGGAGATTATGATGAACTGGAAGAGAATGGGACAAGGGAGTCAAATAAGCCTCGGAGCAAGGATACCAAGAAGAGCAGCCGAAGAGAAGAGAAGGATCACAGAGGTAAAGACCGTGAGAGATTGAAGATGAGTGAGAAAGAAATTAAAGATACAGAAAAAGATAGAGTGTCTAGTAGGGAAAGGAGGAAAGAAGACAGAGATGACCGAGACAAGGATAGGATCAGAGACAAGATAAGGGACAAAGATTATGATCATCGGGACAAGCATAAAGATAAAGAGCGCGAACATGAAAGAGATAAAGATCGAAAAGACCGAGGGAGGGAAAAGGAGCGTGAAAAAGATAAGGATGGTGATCGTGGACGGGATAAAGAAAGGGGGAAGGAGAAAAATAGGGATCGTGATAAAGAAAGAGAGAAGGAAAGAGACAGGACGAGGGAAAAAGAAAGGGACAAAGATAAAGAGAAGTATAAAGATAGAGAGAATGATAAAGATAGAGACAGAGAGAAGGCAAAAGAGAAAACAAAAGAGAAGGAGAGGGAGGCGGATCAAGATAAAGAGAAGTCGAGAGATAGAGATCGTGTACAGAAGAAAAGCCACGAGGAAGATTATGATATGAGTAAGGATGGAGGAAATGATGGTAAAGTTAAGCTAGATCACGAAGATAGTAGGGATCGCGATGTTACTAAGCACGGGAAGAATTTCCATCACAGTGAGGATGATCAAAGTGTTGGTTTGACATCAGGTGGAACAAACTCATCAGCATCAGATATTATGGAGCGCATTTCGAAGTAAGTAACTCCTGATGAGTCCTTTTTCTAGTTTATTATATTAACAATTTCAGCAGTTGGAATTTATGCTGGTTCATCATTACCCACCTTATTGTTCTTTCTGCAGTCATGAAATACTGTTATAATAATTTATGCTTTTGGTTTAAGCTGCACATCTGAAATATATAGTTCATGAGCGAAGGAATATTTTGGGAATTGGGACATAATATTTTCAAATGGGAAAAACATCCTTCTTTCATCTAGATTATGCAATTAATTAAATATTTTGTATAAATCGGAGGAAAATCTTTCCTGGAGAAGTATTATGTCCATATAAGTGTAATTGACAAAGCAATAATGATGAGGCATTACCCTTTGCATCACCATTTTGTTTTTTCCAGATGCAAGGTATATTGTTCCATTATTTAATAGGTAATCTAGAAAAGAAGTTGAAGATTAAACTACAGAGAAGTATGTGGGGAGTATGCCTTTTGTATGGAAACATCATGTAGAAAGAGAGTGTTCTGCTGTCATACAGTGTTCTAGCTTGCTCACTACCTCTAGATATAGTGTCCTTCCCGTTTCCATCTTTCCCAGTTTCATGTCCTTTGTGATGTCAAGATATTAGTTTTTGAACTTCTTTGCACTAGCCTTGGTTACAACTTAAGATTTATTGATCTTAATAGGGTGATTTTGACGAGAGACTTGGAAAGTTGAGGTTGTTGCATGCTAACTTTTCTTAGACCTGTTGATTGAGATGGATTGAGTTTTCAAAATATGGTCAACGCTTTTGGAAAATTTCTGGCCTGTCAAAGGGAAAGATAATATATTGATTGGGATTTTGTGATTTGTTCATCACCCAGCTTGTACTTTTGCTGGCCAAAAATTTACTACCTTAGTCCAGCCTGAGCTATCCCAAGCCTCTAGTTGGGCTGTGGTGGACTAGGCCTAGCTCTCCCATCTTCCATCCCAAGTAGGTTTTATATTTCTCGGATGTGAGCCCTATGGAGAGATTATTATACCTAAGATTGCAATCTTCCTCTTTGATAGATCTGCGACTATATCAAAGAAAAAAGTTCTGGTTTAGGCAATGCATTTCTGATTGTTTAATCTGGCATGCTTTGTATCTAGTTTAGCTAGATAAAACTAGAAAGGATATTTTGATTATCAAGTAGAAGAGGGATGCTCTGATCTGGATCTGGCTGCTGTAATGTCTTAGTGTTAGATGATGAGAACTTGGATTTGTCTTTATTTGATTTTCTGAAATGTGATATTGAGTTCCAACTTGTAAGAGAACCAAGTATCATTCATGCCTTAGGGTACTTTTGGGATCATTTTCTTGATTGTTTTGTTCTCTTTGTATTTTTTAGTTAAAATTCCCTTGTTCCTAACTAAGAAGCGCTAATTTGCCAATTTGGTGAAGAACCATGTTGGATTCACTTGTGAGTGCATACTCGCGAATCCTATATCATTAAAAAAATAAATAAAATTGCAATGACTTAGCATGCTCCTAAATGGATTTTAAACTTACGTTGTTGGGATCCTAATAGAGTGCAAAGTATTAAGATGGGGCTAGCAGAGATAAGTATTGCTTACGTGGATGTGTGGTAACACTTGGAAGGATAAAATTAAGAATGCAACTATTCGAGGAAGAGTTGGGATGACATCAATTGAAGACAAGATGTGGGCAAAATATTTAAGGTTGTTTTGGTCAAATAGAGCGTAGGGAGTTGTGACTCCTTGAGGAAATGTGAGAATTCAAATAGGAGACACCTGAAGGGGTTGGGGTAGAGTTTAATTAACATAGAAAGAAGTGGTGAGGAAAGTTCCGATAACTTTTGGCTTATCAAAAGAGATATCCGTTGGATAGAATGGAGTGGAGGATGAGAATGTGAACAGAGGACTCCATGGGGTTTCGCTAAAAGATTCACAAGGTTGTTTGGGAAATGGCTTTGTTGTTGTTTTGGTTTGTCGTCAAAGTTAACTTCAACATAATTATATATTACACATTCATATATTTTATTACATGTCAAATACATACTTTAATTAAAAAATTACATCTCTTCATGATATTATTATGATAAAATATTATGCAATCCCTTGGGACTTTGACAAAGTCACTTTGTTGCATTTTTCGTTGGTTACTGCCCTAATAAAGTTTTATGCAGTCCTAACTTCTTACATATGTATCCTTTTTCTTAGGATGAAAGGTGAAAGATTAAAGAAAAAGACTGAAGATGTCCCGGAGGTTTTAGCATGGGTTAACAAAAGTCGTAAGCTCGAGGAGAAAAGGAAAGCTGAAAAGGAGAGGGCCTTGCATCTATCAAAGATTTTTGAGGAGCAGGTATGTTTTCCATTGGTGTTTCTTTGCATTTTGCCTCATAAAATTCAATGAATTTGCATATATTGAAAGGTTGTGGTGTTAAATTTTTCAGGACAATATAGTTCAAGGAGAAGATGAAGATGAAGATGAGGGGCTAGCCCGACATACTGCTCGTAAGATTTCTTTTCCTAGATTCTCACTGGTTAATAACAATTTTTGTTTTCAGTGGAGTCCATATTTCTCATGAATGTTGAATCATTCCATGGGGTATCTGATAAGATTGTAGAACATAAATTGGTTTTGCATACTTGCATGGAAGTGTAAAAATACTGCCAGAATTACTTAACTTATGATAGATTACTCTTGCAGAAATTCTAGTTTATTAGTTAAACTGGTTAATTAGTTGATTATATTATTAAACTTTTTTGATTATATTACTCATATAATCCTAAATCGAAAACAATAATTCATAGCTGTGAGACATCTGAACTTCCAACTAAAATGCAAATTTGTTTCATTTAATTAAATTTCATGCATTCTGTCCTGCCTGTGTAACATTAAAGATGTTTAGATAGTGTGCCTGAAAATTGTATTATCTGAAACATTGTTTTACCACAAACATCTGTTGAACTTTAATGCTATAGTTCCCAGTTCTAAATTTCAGCTTAATAACTATTTGTTTTTATGAGGATTTTTTGTGTGATCTTGTCAGATTGAACTCAATTAACTTGAGTACTTTCCACAGATGATCTGGCAGGGGTCAAAGTTCTTCATGGCCTTGACAAAGTGATTGAAGGTGGAGCAGTTGTTCTGACTCTTAAAGATCAGAGCATACTGGCTGATGGTGATGTTAATGAAGGTAAATTAATAGGGTTCTACTTTTATATTTTTCTTTGTCCAGCTGTCTAAAATAACACTTTACGTAAAATATTTTCTCTGTCTATCATAACAGAAGTTGATATGCTTGAAAATGTGGAAATTGGTCAGCAAAAGCAACGAGACGAGGCCTACAGAGCAGCAAAGAAGAAAACAGGGGTCTATGATGACAAGTGAGATCATCGCCACCCTTACTTTATTTATTCATGCTGCATAGTAGGTGTCACTATCTCATGGATATATTCAAATGACTATTATCTGTTGCGGTTTTAGGTTTAATGAAGAACCTGGTTCAGAGAAAAAAATGCTTCCACAGTATGATGATCCAGTTGCAGATGAGGTAATTTGTTTTTGTTTTTTTCTGAATGGCAGTTTTGAAGTTTCTTACTATTAGCTGCTGTGGTAAAACATTTTAATTGATGATTTTGCACTTAACTGATACTTCTTTTCAGGGGATAACTTTGGATCATAGAGGACGCTTTACTGGTGAAGCAGAAAAGAAACTAGAAGAGGTAGTGCATCAATTCTTACTCTGTGATTCTCTGTAGTTTGGTGTAATGCATTTTCATGCTGATGGAACTTTTTTTTCTCTCTTTCCTTTTAAATTTTAATTTCCAGCTCCGTAGAAGGATACAGGGTGCTTCCACAGTCACTCGATTTGAAGATCTCAATTCAATAGGAAAGAAGTCAACTGATTACTATTCCCATGAGGAAATGCTTCAGTTTAAAAAGCCCAAGAAAAAGAAATCCTTGCGAAAGAAAGACAAGCTGGATATTGATGCTCTTGAAGCAGAAGCAGTCTCTGCAGGTTTGGGTGTTGGGGATCTTGGTGCTCGGAATGATGCGAAGAGGCAGGCTACAAAAGAGGAACAGGCACGATCTGAGGCTGAAATGAGAAATAATGCATATCAACTAGCTTATGCCAAAGCGGATGAAGCATCAAAGTCGCTTCGACTAGAACAAACTCTTCCTGCCAAACTTGAGGATGATGAATATTCGGCTTTTGCAGATGATGAGGACGATCTTTATAAATCATTAGAAAGAGCAAGGAAATTAGCTCTTAAAAAGCAAGAGGAATCAGCATCTGGACCAGAAGCAATTGCACGTCTTGTGTCAACCTCTATCAGTAAAACTGCAGATGATGAAAACCCCCACAGTGGCGGGGAGTCGCAAGAAAACAAGGTTGTCTTTACGGAGATGGATGAGTTTGTTTGGGGTCTTCAGCTTGATGAAGGTATTTGTATATTTGTCACTCTAATTTCGTTTTGTTTAGTTGTTTTCCCTCTACATACATGCTGAATTTGACTTCTTTACTTGTCCCTGTTTCAAACATTGACATTGATGTTGCTTTCAGAGGCTCGTAAGCCTGACAGTGAAGATGTTTTCATGGATGAAGATGAAGCACCAAAAGTTTTTGAGCAAGAAAAGAAGGATGAGATTGGTGGGTGGACAGCAGTTGAAGATACTGCAAAAGAAGAACATCCTGTTAAGGAGAATAAGGAGGATATAGTTCCTGATGAAACAATACATGAAGCTGCAGTTGGAAAAGGATTATCAGGTGCGTTGAAGCTGCTGAAAGAGCGCGGAACTCTGAAAGAAAGTATTGAATGGGGTGGTAGAAACATGGACAAGAAAAAGAGCAAACTTGTTGGTATTGCAGATAACGATGGACCAAAGGAGATTCATATTGAGAGGCTAGATGAATTTGGTCGAATAGTAAGTTCTTATCTCATTGAATTAGTCAGTTTATCACATAGTGGCATGGTAGATATGTTTTAGGCTTCTACTATATCTTCTGCATATGTTCTAATGTCATTCGTGCTGCACGTAGTAATTAGTATTGGATCCATTTTGGGTGATCCAGTAAACTTCTAATATAGGTTTCAGTTTCGTAGAATGATCACATCTTGGCTAGTTGCACTGATGTTACATCAGATGGGTAGTAATTAATCTATACATGTGAAGCATTTAGTTATAGAGATACTTGCACTTTTATAGCCTGTGTTACGGCTTAGAGAATTTATTTAATTTTAAGTACTCTATTGCAGATTCTGGAGTGGAATTAGTTAGGGTTATGTTTCAAGTCTAATATAATTGGTAACTAGGGACTATCAGTTCAAAGGTTTATTTGGTTGCATAGTAGTTAAAGGTGTGCTTTTGGTGAGACTTGAGGCTTGCACCTTGCTCATGGTAGATTATGTGATGCTTGTTGATGAGAATGATTATTAGTTTTATTTATTTATAAATATATCCCTTGAGCATATGATTAAGAGTTTTGCATTTTATTTGGGTTGGAGATTGAAATACTTGCAGACATTTTAGATATTAAAAAATTGACTTCAATATTCTCAAAAGTTTTAAATATAATACAATTATTCATATATTATGATTTTAATCATATTATGCCTCATGCCTCAGGCGCTCACCTTGTGCCTTAAACTACTATGTTTAGTTGAAGTGCCAAGGCTTGTGGGTCCCTTTTTAGGAGGTTGCTACAATTACTAATTAGCATTAGTGTAACTTGTTGATTTTACATTTTAGTGGACCTACGGTTTGTTCTTTCCGGAAGAATAGATGGCCTTCTAGGCAATATGAACTTAATCTCTCAATGATTAGTCAGCATATTTTCTTTTCTTACTTCTTTTTGAACTATGCCAGATGACACCAAAGGAAGCCTTCCGTATGATCTCTCATAAATTCCATGGGAAGGGGCCGGGGAAAATGAAGCAAGAAAAGCGCCAGAAACAATACCATGAAGAATTGAAGTTGAAGGGAATGAAGAATTCAGATACACCCTCATTGTCAGTAGAGAGGATGAGGGAAGCTCAAGCCCAGTTGAAAACACCATATCTTGTTCTTAGTGGTCATGTCAGACCTGGGTATGTTTTATTTTCGGTATTCATGATCTACCTCTTAAAAGGATATGCTTGCAGAGTACTGTTTATAATCTTATTAGGATAATCTTTGTAGAAAAATATCAACAATGCTTGGTTAATAGTTGTCATATAATCTCAGTAATATTTCTAAGGTGGTATTTGGATTATTAACCGGAATCGGAGAGTGGGACTGTTGTCCCTTTGTTCTCATTAACACGCAATACTGTCTCATGTTTATGGGTATATAATCACTTAGTAATGTGGATCCTGTTCCTTATTTCTTTGGAGGGAATGGAAATAAGCTTATCATCATAGGGAATGGAATGGGGCGGGAATAAAAAATAGGTGTGCATGGTTCCTAATTTTCTCAAAGAATAGGTGATCATTATCTAAGTGAATTCAGTGCATATTAGTACAGTTTAATATCATGCATGCTAGATATAGTGCCTTTTAATTAAGTTATTTCTCGTCCGTTCCGAAGGAATGATCTCAATCTGTATTTATTCAAATTTTCATTGAGGATTCATGGTCTATGTGAGGATGTTATTTTGTTCACCCCCTAAGGGTAGAAGGCTTCGTTTTCTTTGCATGTTATTTCACATCATTACACTGAAGACATAATTTTCTTTGCGCCCAGGCAAACTAGTGATCCTAGAAGCGGTTTTGCTACTGTGGAGAAGGATCTTCCTGGGGGGTTAACACCGATGCTCGGTGACAGAAAGGTCGGTATATTCTTAACTTTGTGTTGACATGGACCTTTATTTTCTTTCTTGTGTAGTTTCTGTGCCTGCTTTATACTTCCTTCTATTTTTAGAATCATTAGTTAGTGTGGTATAATTACGTTTAAATCCTCATAGACATGTGACTAAAAACTCGATAGATATTAACTAACTTATCATAGGGATGTTATTGGTAATTCATGTTATAACTAACTTCCCAAAAATGAGAGAGGACACTCATTTTAGGACAAAAATGCACGACTATCATAGGGACGGAGGGGGGAGTATTATCTATATTCTGTCCATATATCCGTGATTAAATCTTCATCCATCCATCATTCAGGTTGAGCATTTCTTGGGAATTAAGCGCAAGGTTGAGGCTGATAATACAGGAACACCAAAGAAACCAAAAAAATGAAGTCATTTTGATAGAAGAACTTTCTGGATGGGAAATGGCATATGCCTAAAAGGCAGGAGGGAGGAGAGTAGGTAGAAAGGGAGGTTTCTAGACTTTGGTGGCGGCTTTGTAAAGTTTCTTGTAAACTATACTAATTTTTTGATACACATTGCATTTAACTTTATGCTATTAGATATTATAGTTTTTAGTTTCATCTATTTAATTGTATAAATCTTTCTGAGGAATATTTTATAAATCTCTGTAAAAGATTATCGCAAGGCCTTGTCTTATGTGGTGGAAGTGGTACCACTATCTCATTGATTCTAATGTGCTTATTACCTTTCATTAATTATTATTTTTCCATATTTTAAATCAGCCATAGACTAAAGAGTGGGATGTTTTTTTTCCCCATGATAAATAGGAGGAAAGAAGAACAAGGAAAAGAATTTTGGTATGTCATCGAGTATTTGAATTTTGGGGACCATATAATATAATAATACTTGAGTTTATGAAGGAAAATGGAGCACTATCAAAGTTATAAATTGACAGTTCTTTTTCTTTGAATGAGTGCTCTTTCTCTTTTAGGAAGCTAGTAGTTATCATATCTTAATTATAATTCATGTTCATGAGGTTACAAAAGATAATGCACAAGACTATTTATTATTATTTT
Organism: Pelargonium myrrhifolium; assembly: GCA_036897405.1. Classification (NCBI taxonomy): domain Eukaryota; kingdom Viridiplantae; phylum Streptophyta; class Magnoliopsida; order Geraniales; family Geraniaceae; genus Pelargonium; species Pelargonium myrrhifolium. The sequence goes on along the minus strand of JAYMTK010001663.1, from coordinate 4,414 downwards.
TGTAAAAAATTAAGTTAGTGTTTGGAATAAAAATTTGATGTCCATTCCCACAATTGCAATTTCGTTTCTAAGTACCATGTAGTTGGAGCTTTGATAAATCTCCTATACTATGATGCCAACATATGGAACCTCTAAATATCATGCATGCTCTTAGATCACAATGGGCAAGTCATGAAAGCTCCCCTTCTAGCACGATGCCATTCCCAACTGTCCGAATGGGCAAGTTTAAACCTTGTCTAAGCTTTCTCTGACCACTTAATGAGCTTCGCCGGGTCCTCCTCCGTGACCTTCCTCAAAGCTCTCTCTAATGAGTCTCTGTTCAAGAGTAAGTTCCACACTTAAAGAAATTCTACTTTTCCATAGAGGTAGAAGGACCAAAAGGACTATACGACCCTCATTGAAAGATTCTTACAAAAACAACAAGAAGAACCAACGAGTTACCAAAAAATAATAAGTTCAAACGACAAATGATAACTCGAAATGTGACGCTCCAACGCTATTCCAATCCCTTCCCTAGAGATCAAATACGCCAAACATGGAAGACCAAGGGGTCCCTAGAAATACCGAGCTCGTGAACCTTTGGTCTAGACCACATTGAACCACTCTCATGGGGATATTCTATGACACCCCCGATTCGCTCACCAGAGGTGCCCAATTCTTTTTAGGTCCCTAGGAGTGACCAAATCCATCATTGGTCACCCAAAACCTCCAAATTTAACTTTCGAAGACCCTGGTCCCTTTTGGATCTCCAAAGATCGTAGCACAACTTCTGCATTTGTTAAAAGCAAATTAGTGATCAAAGGAGTTCAACAAACTGTGAAGGAATTCAGTAACTACTCCAATGTCACGAAAATTCACTAGTGACCGCTACAATGTCGTGACATCACCCCATTGATGTCACTTTTTACTGATGAATGAAACAAAAACAAATTAAATGAGCTCGATGACCACGCCAATACCTTCAAGGGCCGCGACAATCATCCAATGACCGCTCAAATGTCGGGACAATACCCCGTTGACTATCACTCCATGTCCGTGACATTATCTCGATGACCAAATCTAAGGCAACCTCGAAGGAGCTCGATGATGCTTTAATGACACAAAAATGACAAAATTTGAGCTCACATGCTTATCGCCATTGTGCTCATTTTTGGACTACACGGGAGAGTTTAGCTCCCACCTTGTTCTTCAAGTCTACCCAAGGAGAACTCAACTTCAAAAACCTAAACTATGAAGAGACAATCCGAATTATGAAGAACTCAACTATGGAGAAACCCTATCATATCCTCAACACTTAGTCCCCACAAAAAGATCACCAAGACTTTTCGCCTCGTCAGGTCACCACCAAGACTTCTCACCTCACTAGGAAACCTTCAAGATCATTGACTCATCAGGTTACCTCCAAGGTCCCCACCTAACCGGGCCACCTCCAAGGCTCCTGCCTCGCCGGGTCACCTCCAAAACTTCATACCTTTTCAGGTCACTTCCAAGCCTCCTCATTTCGCCAAGTTACCTCTAAGGTCCCCTACCTTACGGGGTCACCATCAAGGATCTCTGACTCGTCGGGTCACCTCCAAGGCGTCATGCCTTGTCATGTCACCACCAAGATCCCTGCCTTATTGGGCTACTATCAATTTTTCCGTCTTGCTGGGTCATCTCTAAAGCTTTTGACTTGCTGGTCACTATTAAGGTTATTTGCCTAGCTGAGTCACCTTGAAGGCTTCCCACATAGCTGGGTCACAACTAAGGCTCCCCGTCTCAATAGTTCACCTCCAAGACTTCACATCTGTCAGGTCACCTCCTAGACTTCACATCTCGTCAGGTCACCTCCAAGGATACATGCCTCAACGCCTCGCTAAATTCAAATACTAAGACGCTACCAGAGTTTTCACGAGTGGTACACCTTTGAAGCTTATCTGACATTTGTGGTCGGCGCGCATGGAAGGTTAAAACTCCAGAACTGAAGCGGATCTATTTCCTCTAAAAGGTAACCACACGATGACACGTACATGACGAGTTTGATATGTAAGTATAAATACTCATTCCTGGTAAGAGGTAGGGAAACAAATCCTCATAATTGACTTTTACTTTCTAGAAACGTTATCTAGATTCCTCCGTACTAAGATCTGATTCATATTCCTCAAATTTAGATTCTTATTCTCACAACTCAGGCGATTTCTCAGGTAAACACTCGAATATCTGTTAATGGCGTGCTACCCTTACGTAGACACCATGAACTCGGGAAAAAAAGATCAAAACCTCTAGCTCCTCTCCCAAGGGCTAAGCCTCCAGCTCCATCTCCAGACTTCCAAACTTAGAACAATTCCTAAAAAAATCCCCTAACACCCGGACAAGACGACCACAACTCTTTATATGTTTAAATTGGCAGAGTAAAAGATGGCACATCACCGTCTAAGAAAAAAATGGTTACATGCACATGACAGGGGCTGGGCGGATACATGGATTATAAAACTCAGCTCATACTCAACCAGTTGCCATTCCCTCTCACTTTTCTCTAGCCACATTTTTTTATTTCAAATTGACGTATATCTCATCAAATTGGATGAAAAATTTAACTGAAGTTAAATGAAGAACTACTTAAATCGACTACTAATTAGATTATGTTTTATTATTATTATTTATTTATTTATTTGAGTACGAAATTGGTCACATTTAAATTAAGTACTAGTTAAACTATTGTATCAAACTTAGATGACACAATTAGGAAATGTCCCATGAAGACAATAGTTCATGGGACTATAATGGGTGGTTTTGTGGGATCAAATCAAAAAGAGGGAAAGGTAGGGCTGGGCGTTGTTGGCGTGGGCATCATGCAATGATAGTTAAGTAGAACTAGCTGGGCATCACCACTAATGTCTTTGCTCACTCTCTTTTTACGTACTCAGTAGTTGGTATAAAAACCTCCGTTATATAGGAGAGGCTAATGATGAATTTGTGGCGGAGTTTTTTATTTTTTTATCAGGAGATTCAAATCTGAGATTTTAAAAAATTTCTAAAGCATTTCAACCAACATGGCTTAGTAATTTGTGGCAGAGTCCTGCTCCTTTGTAGGTCCCTACTCCATCTTAAGCTTTTAACTTTTAAGCCAAAGCATTGACCCATTAGCTTCATATTCAAACGACATAGTTCCAAAGCCTTACAAATTAAAAGATGATTCCCGTTTCCATCTTCTGATAAAGTAATGGTTGCGCTAATTCACTACTTATAGGAATTGCGGTTTTAAGAGACGGTCAAAATTCTTCTCTCATGACAAATTTTGTCTTTTATAAACTACTTAAATCATCTCCTATCTAAATGTTGGTAGCTTATAATCAGTCTTTTAATAGACGACTAAATCTAAACTTCAACCAGTGTGAGCTGAATAACTCAAGATACCTTTTACATTGGAGACAATTTTTAACTAAGCGGTCTCTTATAACCATCTTTATTATATGAAGCAACGATGACCCTAGTCCGTGGCTAGCTTTCTTGTGGACTTGTTGTTTTGTCTCGTTTTAGAGATGTTGTTTTCATAGAGTTTGGTTTGGGGACATATTGTTTGGTTTGGGGCATATCTATCAATCAAATAAAAAAAAAAATGATGCATGCCAAATTGCCCATGACTTCACTGTGATAACACAAATCGAATTTATGTGTGAGCACTATCATATCATATTATATCATATGATAATATGTATGTATCCAATCCAATCCAATTCATCCCCAAGGCCTATTTTAATTTCTCTATGTATAATCAACCAAACCTTTGTCTTCATGCATGCATGTTGGAGTAGCAATTGGTGGTGGAGAAGGATCCTTTAATTTCTATGTGTGTGTGTGTGTATATATATATATATATGTGCTAGCTAGTTAGAGATGGCACTATCATGCACCAAGCACAACAATTTGTGTGTTATTGGTCGGTCGTCTAATATCTAATATATTTAACCTTTAACCGGTGTTCATTCCGTGCGATGCACGGGTAATGAAAATACATGATAAAACTATATTAGCTTACATCACATATACAATAAAAAATATTACTCCCTCCGTTTCAAAATGAGTGTCTTTCTTTCTATTTTGAGAAAAATTAAGAAAAAGTTAGTGTGGTATATTTACTATTGTATTCTCATGATCACGTGTTTAAAGATACTAACTAACTAGTTATATGGATACTATTGACAATTCATGCATAACTAACTTACTAAGAAAGGAAAGAGGACACTCATTTTGGACAAAAATTCAAGAGAAACAAGACACTCATTTTGGGACGGAGGGATTATTAGTTTTATTCGTGTTACCAATGTAAAGTTTATCTTGATCTTTAATTACTTGAATTCCTTATTATAAACTATTTTTACGTTAAACTTCATATACTCATTTGAATTTTGATATCGTGCGTTGCAAGGGTAAT
>JAYMTK010001662.1:0-15726 GCA_036897405.1 Pelargonium myrrhifolium | reverse complement strand
ACGGAAAGATCTTTTGATACTTTAGGGGTGCTTAATGTTCCAGACCAAAGTTTAGGGGTGCTAACTGTTTTTACCCTAAACTTCGGGGGTGTTTATTGTATTTACCCCTACTGGAAATGAATATAATTTAAACAGGGTGGTAGCAGAACTCGAACTTGTGACCTTTAAGTCAAGAAGACTCTGATATCATGCAGAAGACCACTCAACTAAAAGGTTAAGCTGATAGTTGAAGGTCCAATATAGATTTTATACTCTAACAAACCTCGATCCAAAAACTTGAATGTTTGAAGCATGATGTGATAATAACTCCACTATCCTCCCATAAGACAAAAACAACGTGCCTGTCATTTTGAGAAAAGACTATATTTACCTTCTTCACCTTTCCATATAGTCAAAGGAGGGAACGATAGGGTCCTTTGGAGCCAATCCTTGATGGTATCCTGGATATTACCTTCCTGAGGACAATCAGGTTGAGCGTCCTCACTAGAGTCAATAGATCTCATGCTCCTTCGATATAATGGTTGAACAACCACATGCACAATAAGAGGAGCAATCTTCAAACAATTCATGTTCACTTCTTCACCAATATAAAGCTTATTAACAAGAAGTTCAAACACTGACATAGCTTTATCCGTGCCCCATATATTATCTCTGAACAAAGTAGAAAGAAACAATACAAGAGCTCTCAAGAAGGGTTCTTCAATGCCCTCCACTTCATCATCTGAAGCTGGCCATACATTAAAAAAACATTGTACACCACCTCCTCCACGAACAAGAGCACCATCAAGTAAAATATTAAAAATGGAGTCTAACAAGCCATCCTGAGGTGAACAGCTGCTCTTGGTATAGAGAGACAGTGAAGGTAAGAAAGAAGATATGGCACTGCCGCCTGACCATTTCCATGTGCATAATATTTCAGCAGCAAGCCAAGCTCGAGAAGTGACCACTTCTTCTGTTGTTTCCCCAGGTGAACACGGAGGAGTGAGTGAATTATAACCGCCAACCACTTTATCAACCCCCAATTTTAGTATAAGTTTGTTAACCAAAGAAACAAACTTTTGATATCCAGATGCCTGCACATGTGTTTGCAAATTAGAAGTTACTCAACTTGTAAATGTGATTAAGTGAAAGAAGAATGCACGATACAATAACTGCAATATGACTTCAAACTCCACTTCAACTTTCTTTTTCTAAAAAGGATAACCATTCTCATACCAAAATTCATGTTTATTATCAAGGTATCTAACAGCGAGCTACTTCCTCGTCTTTCATAAAGAAATATCTAAGACGCTGAATCCAAGGATGCAGAAATTTAATAGATCTAGGGGGATAACGTGAGAATTGAATCCGAAAAATAGGCAACAGTACCTAAACTAGACAAAGTAACAAAAATAAATAACAATGCTTATCTAGTCAGGCAAACAGTAAATCAAGAGCCCTCTGGACAAGTTTGCATTGGCCATTGGAGAAGTTTTGGTCATAGCTGGACATGATAAAATATTTTATGAGAAGTAACAATTACATCTGTGCCATGGGGGGTGTAACTCCAAAATGACGGGAAAAGGCCAAGTGAAATATTAACAGAACTAAAACCTAATCTAATTTTATCTCAATTTATGTGATCGCTACACCAAGTTGAATGGCAATAACTAACAAAATTATTTTGAATCTTTGCAAAAGTCTTACAGGACCACCATACAAAGAGCGAAAGAAAAAACTCACAGAAACACACTGGAAGTATGAAATAATGTGGTAACTTAAGAGGAACTGGATGGTACTTATGAGGAAAAGGAGGTATTTAAAATCCTTTTCAGGGTACATATTCTCCTAGTACTATTTTCATTCTTAGAGTGTTTTTGGAATTTCGCCAAAGTACTAGTTAGAAAAGACCAGATTCCTTACCGCGTTTGATCCCATTGGCAGATGGTGGAGAAAAGAAATGAGCACAAAAATATACGGGTAAAAATCAACAAAAAAAGTTAAATATTAGGCATGTACTAAAACAAGTCATCACTCACAGCAATATTTGTAGATACATTTTGAATATGGAAGACAGACGGTTGTTTTGAGGTGCTGAAATCTGGAACGATCCACAAAGGCCACTTATCATCCTTGATGAGAAGCTGGTCCAACATATTTTGTTCTTCATATGGATCATGACAGAGACTTTCAAGAACTTGAAGCACCCACAAGCAGCACAAAGATGCAATTCTCTCGGCATTTAGAATATCTTCCTTAAAGATGACAGACCTAACAGTCTGAATTAAAATAGCACCCAATCTTCTTCGACTATCTATGCACAAGCCTTTCCAGAATTGATTACTCATATTACCAAGAAAATTATGCACAGCTTTACCAAAGTCCAGCTTGGCCTCAATTTCAGATGCTGAGTCATTCACAAGTACATTATCAAGTGATACTGCTAACTCCCAGTCAATAATAAATAATACAGCAAGAATGGCTGAAACTAGCTCAGTTTCTTGACCAAGGGCTTTCAAGCAAAATAAACTGCCACCAAGTACTTCAAGGGAAAACCGAGCCATCTCAATTCTGTTTTCAGAACTTCCAAATTCTAGCTCAGCAGCATTTTTCGCCCCAGCACTCAATAAAGATCCTGCATCTCTAACCCAAGCGAAAGAAGACTGCAGAACAAATGTGACCAACTTTTTTAGAACTTCCTGAAATATTAGGATTGTTGCACTTCTGGAAACAAAAGAAATTTGGTCATCTTCTTTCAACCCACCAAGAACAGCACTGCAGAAAGGTGAATAAAGAAAGGTCATTAACATGCAATAAAAAATAAAAAAAAAGTTTTGACAATGGAAGTTGCTTTCTGATTGTTCAATTGTTTCAGTACGCCATAAAACACAGAAATATTAATGCTCAAATTAATAAAAATCATGAATATAATTTCAGACATTCATTTTAAATATATGGGAACATCAAATTAACAATATACGGCAGAGACATCTCAATAACGGGTTGTACACTGACAAAACAAACCAAATGCAATACGAAATCCTAATTAGTATACAAAAGCTTGGTTCATTTAAATGTTTCATCCCTTTTATGCTTCATCATATAGAAAAAACAATATAGACTGACGATGGAAGGCTGCAAACATATAACTAATATAATGTCAGTTCTTAATTCACATACCACACGAACTGAGCATAAGAAGCCCCGAAGGGTGCAATGGAACTGGATATGGAAATAGCAGCTGAATCTAGATGATCATGATGCCAATGTTCTGGATGGGAGCCTTGCTGAATATTGGTGTCTTCATCCACTATCCTCCCCGTAATGCGTCCTCTTGCTTTCTCTAGGAGCATTGCCAATATAGATATTTGGTTGGAGTCAAGGAGCCCATTCCCAGCCTTGGAATGTTCTGGGTTAGTTGCATATGTGATAATAGTGCACCACTGCTCAGTGAAAAAATCATCATCGAGCAGTGCGAGCAACAGATCTAGTCGAGCACTGGTGGAGCTACTATTTTCATGCAAACACCAAGGAACAAATGTTTCCTTGAACATTTGCATAAAGTGCTCAGGCTTCAGTTCTTTCCCATCACCAGAAATGTGAGTGCAATGCTCTCGGTTGTGGACAGCAAGCTCTTGAAAAATCTTACGTGGTCCAAAAATTGAGACGACAACTGATAAAAGTCTTGCACCATCGGGGGTATCCTGAAACCCAACAGTTGAGTTCAGAATCAAAACGAGTAAATGAAATATATAATGTAAGATGCATAAGCCCAACATAACACCATAACAAGAGCTGACAACAATCTTACTGACATGCAGTTCTAATTAGCTCTTTCTTTAATTTACAACAAGGGCGCAAATAAATTTAACAATAACTTCCTAATAGTTCATAAGATATCTATTTTGACAGTGTTCACAACTAAATGAGATGAAACAAGAAACTTGATGCAATACTTGGTCTACCCAACTCAATAGGTGCTCACAAAGCACCATACTTTTAAGGACGCGGAATAGTATGGGCTTATAAGTGAAAAACTAAGAGAGGGCCGCAAAGTGAGAAAATAGATACTAAGACATCAAAGAGACTCTGATGGACATACACTCCAACTTCACCAAGTTAAGTGCTTGTGTGGCAGTAACTTACATGTGATTTTAACAAAGGGAAAGACTTCCCTAACATCGGACCCACTAAATACACCAAGGGCCAAGCTTCACCTTTTGCAACTACATTCTGCTCTAGTAACAATAGAAATTTGATGATCTGTTGAACATTCTCAGAAGGTCTCTCACTGTTCTCTGCTGGCTGAAATATACCCAGGCAATTATCCTGAAAAGCCGCGCAAAAGGCAGAAAGCAGATCGTGTTCCAACCTATAAATACCTGAAAGAATTTCAACAATGCATTTTCCCAGCTCTTGCAGATAGTTTATTGGGTACTTATTATTCAGTGTTCCGACAACTCTTTCCTGATTTTCAGAGCCAATGGAGAAAAGGTAGTCTTTCCACAAAAGTTTTACAAGGACATTCTCAACAAGAGTAACTCGAAAGTGGCAAACAGAGTCAAGTCCATCGCAGTATCTGATAGCAAAAGAGAAGAGCACAATCAGAATAAAAAGAACAGCATAAATATTGGGTACATTCACGGTTAGGCACCAAAACATCCTCCCACCTTGATGCGTTATGTAATGCCCACATAAAACATTCTTTAAATGCGTGGAAAAAAGCAAGTTGATCTGCATTTGAAGAATGGGTTGGATTTCGCCCGGCCCATAGGTTCTGGAAAAATTCGAGAAAGAACACCTCTCCCGCTATAGCTTTGGGAGGCACAGTGTCTAAGAAGAGGATCAAAGCAGGATAAGAAACCTTCTGAGATCCAAAGCACCCATTCCTAAGGAAATGCCAAAACCGGTTGAGTATAGTTTTCTGAACATTCAAGGAAGTCCAACTGCCAGGAAATGTTTTAGAAAACAATAACACTACATCCCACATAGATGAATGACAAGAAGGGTCTTTTTCCTGAAAGGCACCAAGAATTGCGACAGCAAGGGTTTTCATATTCACTTCATTAAAAGCTTGAGGAATATTTTTGATGAAGCTCCTTAATAATGAATATGTAGCTGATCGGATGGCAGGGTTTTGCGACTTCATAAAGTCAAGAAAATATTTGTGGCTAGAGAACAACTTCTCAGCAAAAGAAATAGCAGTAGCCCTAGCCTTTGAACCATGTTTTGGTTCTGCTGTTACATTTTCAAGACCAAGCGTTTCGACGTGTCTATAAAATAGAACATCTAGGAGGGTAGCCAAGGCCAACAATGAAGAAGAGATCACCTGCACTCATGGAAAACAGAGAGAACTCAGGAAGATGAAAATGGGAATGGCAATACCTTCCGTACAAATACTAAGAAATAACAATTCAGGAACAGCAATAGAGATACAGATAACAATCAAAACAAGTGTCTTTAAAAGAACCCCTGAGATAAATAAAAAATTCGAACAATGACCAAGAAATCCTTCTATATCATAATTTGTGTATACTACATCTATCAGCAAAACCGGTAGACAGAATTATATAGAAACTGAAATGAAAATTGATTACTATTTTGTCATCCAGTTCTTTGCATCTCTTCAATTCCTGAGGGGTGAATGTTTATTAGGCGTTAAAAAGAAAAAGAGATATAAAGGAAGCAGTCTAATACATGAGGCTCCCACCATTTTAGGGTCTTGAAAGGGTCATTTATGTACAAAGCCTTAGCACTGCTTCTGCATAAAGGTTGTTTCCTTTACTCAAAAGGCATTATTATTTAAAGTAACAAGTAAAGAATGGTAATGAGGTTAAAGACAGTTGATAGACTTCTAAGAATATTTATGTCACTAAAGTTTTAGAATATCAAGGATAATGAATTACATCATGGACGATGGACAGAATCTAAATGCATACCTGCTGGTGCATCTCTTCCAATTCATCCAAAGCAATGGCTTTGTCAGACATACTCTGTGGTGTGAGCTTTAAGTTTTCTTCCAAATACATAAATATGTCAGTTGTACACAGAATTAATGCATCTAGTCTCTTTTCTTGTGCCGGAAAGGCTGACTGTTATTAGAAAATAAATATTAAAACATAAATTAGAGTCGCAAACAGATGCATGAATTAGCTAAAATAAAGGTTTTCTTAGTAAAAAGAAAAGAATTAACTTTAAAATAAAGAAAAGAATGGAAGGAACACTTTGGTTTCAACATTACATTTATTTGCAAGAGAACATTCTCAACATGACAAATAACAATGAAATATAATAAACTAAAAATTGATGATAAGCATTCTCATTGACGATGCAGATTATACATAATAAGATAAGGCTCCAAGTGCTCCCCTCATAACTTGAAGAAGAGAAAAGGAAAAGAAATATCTAAACTCTCTAGAAAAAGTTACATGAGAATTGAGAAGAGTCATGAGGTGCATCTGATTCAAACCCAACATATCTTACACTAGGCAGGCTCCATAGGCCAAACAGCCTGGTCAAACATTCCTCAAAAGTCAAATTGTACGCTGCAGGTAGCAGGATTCAAATAGCCAACTCTAACTTACTTCGGGGAAAGTCCTCGTTGTTATTTGTAATATGCCAAGCTAGAACCAAAACCATTTTTCTGACAAACACTGATGAAATTAACTCAAGAACCCTTCAACCAACACTGAAGTAATTAAAATTGCTAACCTTTCTAGTTTCTTCTGTGGATGAGACTATTTAAAAAGCCATTTTCCAAACAATGTTGGTATTGGCTACATGAATCTTTCAGCAAAAGTAAAGTTCTTTTGGGTATTCTATATTTATCCTCCACTCCACTCCATCCTATAGAATGCTAACTCCTCCGCTAAGTAATGCATTGTCATGTCCCTCCTATTACTTCTTTCTATATTAAGTTAGGCCTACTCCTAATCCTTTTAGTTTCTATTTACTACAAATGTTCCACATGTCCAAACTACATTAGATCATTCTCCCTCATCTTATCTTCAATTGAAGCTATCCAACTTTGCTTGATAGCTTCATCCTTATCACATAAAAAGGTATTGTCATTATATTGACAAGATGTGAACCTTTAAAGGCTAAAGATAACTGATAGTATACCTGCAATGATCTCTTTGCAGCCTGAGAAACTTCAGAAACTGGATCAAATTGAGAAAACCACCACGGTCCCATCAAAGTCTTCAGATGAGGAGCTAAATCCCTTCTGAGAAAACATAAAAGGATTCCATAAGCAAATTATAATCAAGAACCACGAGACAAAGAAAGCGTGAATTGATTAGTATTCTCCAAAAGAGAAATTCGAACCCGATAGTGACAACAAGATTTGTCATGACATCATGAGTGGCTCGACGGACCTCTCTATTATAATCCAACAATAGCCTCTTGTATTCAAATGCCTAACATGAGAGTGCAGGATGCCAAAAGTCAGAATACGAAGCACTGCCACACCTAAGCTTTTATTAACTATCAAGCTAGCACAATTTTTATTGCATTATTACCCATTGTGGAACGATAAGAACTAAATCTTTAGCGGTCTTTTCCTTAAGAAGAACAGACAAAGATGCCAAAGCTTTAAGCTGTCAAGAAACATTAGCATGTGAGTTATACATAATAAAATATCAGAAAGAAAACATTATACTTCACTAAGTGAGAATGAAGGAAAAGGAGCAGTAGTAGCATGTATTCCCCAGTCTAGTCAGGTTAGGATCTCTTTAACCACTGCCATATTTTCATTACATGCCCACCTATCCATATCTAGCCACTTACTACAGTGCTCAGCTCATGATGAAAGCAATTCCCACTCCAGACTATAACTTTCCATCATCAGGCAAAATATTTGAAAATGATAAAATGATACTTCTATAATGGAGACACTGATGCACTCTGTACAAGTGATACAAGTCACAAATTTACCGAAAATGAGGAGAAAACACACGACGGTCATAAACAGAGGAATATTGAGATTTCTTGAGATAAAAGGGCTCAACTATAGTTGTTCAGACAATGTCACTCATCGCCAAACTTCACAGTTTCAAATAACTTCTCTAGTAGTCCATTGGCATTCCATGCCACAATGGCTATGAAAAATAGCCTAAAATAGGACAACCTCATGGTCTTGATTTGTTAGTTGATTACTCCTTTTGTCCCATAATGACTGTCCACTTTCCTTTTCTATTAATTACTTATGCATATGAATTAACAACAATATATGTAACATAAGTTAGTTAGTTATCCTTAAGTTGTTATACAAGAATAGCACAAGGGAGTATAAGTGAGAATGTCCAGTTCTAACTAATTTAACCTTGATTTCACTCAATTTGAAGGAAGTACACACTCAATTTGGATTAATGGAGTATTTGAGTCGGTTCTATGTCCTAAATAGACTCTAACTATGCATCATCAGTCTAAACATGAAAATTAGCACCATAATGTTGAGAAAACAACAGAGATACCTTGGTGGTGGGGTCTTTCCTGGCAAGCCTCTTCAAGTGTTGCACCACTTCACTATCCACATCCTGAAAATCCAAACTCAAACTCAATACCAGCAAGTGTTAACAAACAAACAAATGAAACCATCACAGTTCAATTTTAAGCTAAAGTCCAATACCAGAAGAAAAAAAAACAATGAAGACAGTGACTAAATAAGAACACTGATACCAGAAATGGCGTAGAATCATCCACAGCAAGAGAAGAGTCCAAGCGCGAACTTCCTACATATCCACCAAATCCAACGGACGCAGCAGAACCAGACGGCAACAAAGAAGCAGCCAAACTGTAAATTTCCGAAAGCATCAATACATTTGCAGATACACAGCGGAACTGAATTGAATCCAAACGAAACTCCTGGAATTGCAGATTGGGAGTGCGAAATGAAAAAATTGCTGCAGTACCTGCTGCTGGAAGGGCGCGACTTGCTCCTACCGGCTTCTCCTTTCTGTCTCCCCATTGTTTTCTTCAATCTGTTCCTCTGAATCACCAGAAAGAAACCGATTCGAGTTCTGAGGAAGATATGAGGATTGGATTCGAATAGCTCGAGCTCGAGCTCGAGCTCTTTCTCGTTCTCTTCGAGAGATTGACTGGAAATTGAAACCTCTCTCTCCCTCCTCTACTGTTCGTTCGTGTTTGGCTCTGATCAGCAGAGAGAGAAATATATATAATTTTCAGATTATTTCATAGCAGAGAGAGAGACAGATAAAGCGGAAGAGAATTGGAGAGGAAGGGAACGACTAATCGTTGTTACCTCCCGGCAGCCACCATGCGGATCGCTGAAGTCGGTCAGGTCTAGAAAGCCCAACATCAAGCGGCCCAATTACATAATGTTTTGGGCCCATGGAGGAACGGCCCAATTGCTCTCAACCAGCAAAAAGACCATCCTACCCCCTCTGCTCATTCGTAGAGTTGACAATTCGTGTCTCAACACAATATATGACATGGAATAAGCGTGATTGAATAGTGTCGTGTTGTAACACGCATGACACGCCTAACAAACCCGATACGGGGTTGTTGTGCTAGTAAATTAACCCCGCAAATTCCCGTTTGTCCTATTGTTTCAGTGGTTTGTCGATGTTAATATAAGTTAAAATTATGATATTTAATCGTTTTTGAGTCATATCATGCCACAATTGTTTGATGCTTGACATGCGAAATGTGTTATGTTTTTTTTCGTATCACTTGTTCATAAACGCGTGATGTTCAATATTTCAATATAACATGAACAAAACATGCAACTCATTCAAATTAGCTACTTATTTAGTGATAATATAATACTTTATTTGTTTTGAAAATGAGTGTTTGCTTTGTCATTTTTTTGTAAAATATATTTATAAAATGAGTTAGTTAGAGTTACATTTTGCTTTGGTATATCAATTATCATCATCATCATCATCTTCTAGCTTTAATAGATAGTTATGTATAAATTATCAACAATTGTTTGGTTAGATACCATTTAGTTTAAGTTTTGAAGCACCTTCATATAAACCAGTAAAAGTAACAAAATATGCACAAGCCATCTGAGGTATTTAGTTAAGCCAGAGAAGAAACAATATTTTGCATCCAACTACTTCTCAATTCTCATTCTCTACATAAAGTTACTTATTTGAAAGCACAGTTTCAAATGTAACATTCATCTGATAGTTATAACTGGTAGCAATGAATTGTCCGGATGAAAACATAAAAGGCGATGGGCATGTACTAGAGATGCAATACGAAATGAAGGTCTAAACTTTTTTCCGGTTTTCCCACAAAATTTGCATATATCGAAAGGTTCAGTGTTAGTGGTACACATCTTTTCTCGGTTCTAACATATATAACAATTGAGAAATATTACAATGAGAGCTACAATCAAAGCACGGTCAACAGACTCGGGATATATGGTGAGTCGAAATCTCCCCCTACTCACAAATAACTGCCGGAGCTTGTACATGAGACTTGTCTGCATCGGAAATTAACATGCAAAATGTATCATAAGATGAATTGTAAACAAAAGAAGAATAGCATAAAGAAATGGTTATTCTAAATTTGTTATGTAACTCGAGTGCTCACATGTATGTTTGAATAGCACTTAATGACGATTTCATAGTCTAGAACAAGGTTATGACAATTAGTTGGAGCAATCATCATAACAAATTTAGAATCACGTATAGGAAGTAGAGAAACGCCCTTGTTTAGCTCTTTTCGCTATGATTGTTTCCACCATTGAATTAACCATATATTCAGTGTAGAGCCGATAAACTATAATATCAAGTAGGCTTAGTGATTGAGCCGGATATGGGGAAAAGCACAGATAATGGATGCAATAGCTAATATTGATGTTTCATCTAGAGTTCACGAGGAAAAAACAAGGAGATGGTGCACGTCATGAAAGAAAATATTAGGTTTAGGCTCTGAATAAAAAGAGAACAATCTCTTCAACAAGAATTTCATGTATCCACTTCTAATATGAGATGGATGGAAAAGTATTTGTTGTTAAAGAATGTTTAAATTTAAGATGGACATAATTTTATTGAATTTCATCCTGTGTTTTTTTCTGGCGTGATTCTCCTACTAGTTTTTCTAACCCCAATCGATAAAGGTTTTGGTAACAACAACAAAGGCCATTTCCCGAACAATGTAGTGGTTGGCTATATCAATCAATTAGCAAAACTTTTTGGGATCTTCTACTCGACAAAGAAGGAAGACCCTCACAACAAAATACTATACTAAACAGAAGATGCTTGAGTTGGAGTAAAAGAAGGGCCCTGGTAAACCGGGGGTTATCAATCACAAAGATTAAACCAAGCTATTCCACTCACAAAAAGAAAAGAATACAACAACAATGAAGCCATTTCCCGCACAATGTCGGGATGGGCTACTTGAATTCATTTGCAAAACTTATTGGAATCTTTTGCTCAACACAAAAGGAAGACTCTTATAGCAAAATACTCCCTCCATCCCAAAATGATTGTCCATTTTCCTTTTTTTTTTTTTGTGAAAATTAAGAATGAGTTAGTTAGAATTAGGTTGTTCCCCTTATACCCTCATTTGCTCTTCTTAAAAAAAAAAAAAAAAAAACTCAAGGAGTTCTAACTCATTCATCTTAGGGATATTTTTGGTAATTCATGCATAACTAACTAACCAAAATAGAAAGTGAACAATTTTTACGGCACATTTTTTTAGAGTATTAGGATCCTAAGCCAAAAAATATGGCTTAGTAACTAAGCCACCAATGAGATAGGGACACCTCATTAAAAATGCCCAGATCCGGCGGGTCGCTTCGCTCCCCCAAATTCACTTGGGTGGGTATAAGTGAAATTTAATGAGGTGTCATCACCTCATTGGTTTGGCTTAGCCTAAGCCAAATATTAATTGGCTTAGATTCCTTTTTCTCTTTTTCTTATATAAAAAAAGTGGACAATTATTTTGGGACAGAGGGAGTACTAAACTAGACAGAAGATACTTGAGTTGGTGTGAGAAAGATCCCTCAAAACCCGGGGATGATATAATGGAATAAAGACAAAGTTAAAATGTAAGAAATACTATAGTAGTACAAAACTACCTGCGCCACGATGGAATTGTCTTTATAGATGGTGCAAGATCTCTGAAAAGGGGAACCTTTCACCTTGAATTCAGAGATTGTGTCTTCACCATTTTCACCAGCAAGATACACCTCTAACTCAGTTCTAGTAAGCTTATTAACAGTCCTCTTCACTCTGAAAACCAAGTCTTTCTCCTCACTGTTGTTCCCACTGAAGCCATGCCAAGATCCGTTCTATAAGCAGGAAAGAAATCAAAATAGTTACTAATGATTTAAATGGTCTCAACTTTACATAGGAAGAACATGTAAAAGTCCCCTCAGCATTAGTGCTTAAGTGAAACAGAATATCTGAAAAGAGATTGACATTCTAAACATATGAACAAAATACAGTAACAAATGCTTAATTTAGGATCAATATGAACTTTCTATTCAAACCAAATTTGGTAAATCAGGCGTGGCATGAACCACTAGTCCCATTTGACGGTGCGTATAGGAGAACCAGAACACATTTGATAACTGTATCGTGTTCATGTTGGACCTATGAAACACACAAGACAAGTTTACACGGATAATGTTCAAACAGTAATTTAATATTGTTAAATCAGAGCCTAGGTTAATCCATTAATGTCTTCTCTTATATGTCTCTCCTCTCTAAGTATCTTTCATTTCGTCTCCTCTTTCTCATTCACAACCCTACACGTATAGTCCAAATCTATTGCGCTTAAAGTCAGAGAGTGAAAAAAGAGAATATGAGCAACATCAACAACACGCCAACACGATTATTCAATGCGACACATTTGTGTTGACTCATATTGTACACATTTAACCTCCAACACGACAACACGAATTGTCACTATTCAAATAGCATAAACATGATCAATTAGTCATATATCTAATGTAAATTTGAGACATAGCATAGAAAATCATCAATTTCTTTAATTTCATCTCCTCTCCTCTCTCACTCACAGCCCTGCACTTTTCGTCCAAATCAATTTTGCTAATGCTCCGTCTGGAATCGAGCCAAACCCAATGTTTAAATACTCGAAGAACAAGAATCCAATAGCATTCAAAACGTGCATACAAGTATACAACATGTGATTTCAAATGACATCTCTTATTTTGTCATTTGAAATTCTATGTTTTCACAAACATTATATTTGTATTTGAAATGCAACCTTTTTAAATCCCAAATCTCAAATCAAATCCAAGTTCTCAAATTCAACTTAAGATGAGAGAGCAGAAACTACCATTTGCATTATCTATCATATAATGCAAAGCTAACACGATTATTAAATGTGACATATTTGTCTTAACCCATAATTGCTAGTTCTACATACACCCAAAAATCCACATCCTAAAGTAAAATTAAAACACCAGAAAATTGCAATAATGCTATGAATCAAGAACAATGCACCTATAATGTATTGACAATTAGCTAGCTTAAATAGCAAAAAAATCATAAAAACCATAAATTTCGGATTAAAAGGTAGAAAACAAAACTGGAAACTAAAAATATTGGGAAATTCAATTCTGAAACCAACCTTTTTAGGGTAAATGGAAAAGAGAGGAGTTTGTGTGGCTTCGTCGAGGACTAGAAACGATCGCTTGTTCGGTGAGCTCGGGATCGGACTGAGCACCTTGTAGAGGATGTTGCCGGAGGAGTCGGCGAAACCCAGGTGGCCACGTGGATGGCCGGGATGTTTCTTGGAGACGAAAAGATCAATCGGAATGTGCGAATCGGACGGGTAGTGTTCGTGCACTGTTGTTACAGGAATTGAACTATCATCATCCATATGATGATGATGATGGACTGAAATCGGAAATCACAGTGTGAGTTTAGAGAATTGTGATTTTGGGAGATGAATGAGAGAGAGAAAAATGGAATATTTGTAGCTTATTATCACAGCTGTTTCATTGAGACAGAAACGAACATTTTCCTACCAAAATTTATAGCGGTCCGGTCTGGTCGTTTATTTGAATATTATAATTATTTTCTGTTAAATGAAAATTGAGAAATTATGGGGAAAAATGATTTTGCTAAAATACAATCAAAAAAAGAATCAAATTTGAGAAAATACATTAAATTTAACAAAAAGATATGCTATATGTCTGACCGCGGCGGTCCAGGGTTTTGCGGTGGCAGGTGTTAAAGGAGTAAAAGGAGCATGGAAGTAAATCTAGAATTTTTATGGAGTGTTGCAGTGACGTATCGCGAATGACGATGAATCTAATCAGTTTGATGGGTGTGTGAGCGAAGTATCATAGGCGGCGGATTCAGAGCTAAGAGAGGAGAAAACGGAGTTGGAGTCGTCTAATGATAAGGAAGAGGTGATGGGCAAGTCGTTTCGGGTTGGTTTTGAGATCCGACAGTCAAGGCTTGGTTCGTGGAGATCAGGCAGAAGGTTTAGGTGCGACACAAATACCTCAAGTCTCAATGAAGAGCTTACGATTAGCATGTTTTGTAAGAAACTTCCTACCTTTTGCTTTTGGTTAAGGGTTTATGTTTATTTTTCTATTTGGTTTCGTTTGTTAGATGATAGTAATAAGTCGATGGACAGTGGTAGTTTAATTTTGATTCGATATTTTAAAGTAGTTGATTTTGTTGGTCTTATAGAACGGAGTTACAACACAATTGTTTTCGTGAAACAATCAGCTGCTTTGATGATCTTAGTTGTTGAGAGATGTTTTCAGGTAGAATGTTGGCCGTAGGGTTAGGACTTAGGAAGAAGATCTTTTAGGTCCTATTTTGCTTTCTAATTGGTATCGTTAATGAATATGTTATTTTGAAAGAGCAAAAAGTACTATATTAATTTATAGGTGTCATTGAGGTGATGACATCTCATTTAAAATTACTTATACCCACCGATGACCCGTTTGGATTCATGATTTTAAATGAAGTGTCATCATCTTATTAGTTTAACTGATATAGCTTTGTATCAGTCAACTGATATACATTATACTCTTAATTTATTAACTAATATGTTATTGTTTGATCCAAAATATTATTAGTATTTTATGCTTGATTAGACTCAACTTGACTAAGCTCATCTTCTCTCTTCTCTCTCTCTCTGCAACCCTAAGCTTTTCTCTTTCCTTTTTGCTGTTGACGCCGCCCTCCTCTCCGGCGGCTCTTGCCGCCGGGGTGGCCTCTCCCTCCCTTTCCTTTTCTTCCCTTTTCTCTCCTTCTTCCCTTATGCTTTTTTTGGTGCTTTCCGGCCTCCTTGTGCATATTTTCTCCGCTCGTTGCCGGTCGCGGCTTCTTTTGCGGGTTGCGATTTTCAGTTTTCCGGTAAGCCGCCGCCTTTATCGGCCAGATCTGCCGGTTCCGCTGCCCCTTTGGAGTTTTCCGCTTCCGCGTTTCCACGGATTCCGTTGCCTCCTTGCGTCACGGCCCCCGCCGCCTCCACGATCCTCGGCTTGTTTCCGCTCGTGTCGCTTCGGTCCCGTGCGATTCCTCATCTGAGCCGCCGCCTCCGCCTTCTTCGGCTTGTTTTGGTGGTGTTTTGTTGTTCTTGTTCATTGCTTGTTTTAGTCTCTTTGGTCTGTCTTGCTGAGAGAGCAAGCTTTGTCTTTGGCAACGGTTGTTGTATTTTTGTGTTTGTACTTGTGTTGGGTATGATGCGCAAGAAGCTATTTGCGCGATTGAGACAGGAGGGGAGGTTTCCAGTGTCTTCGGCCTTTTTGAGGCGGGAGAGGAGGAGTCTAGTGCCTTC
>JAYMTK010001661.1:0-15726 GCA_036897405.1 Pelargonium myrrhifolium | reverse complement strand
TATATATATATTATATACACTCACACACAGTCAAAAGCCTATATATTTTATGTAGCTCGTAATTCATAAATCACATCATATCTTTTACCAGAAAATGGTCATTTTGGCATGTTCAAAAGTTTCATTTGTTCACTTTGATACGTAAAGAAGTTTAATGTTCAACTTAGTAAGTGATTTATGTAAACAAAGACAATTTGGTATGTGAGCTAACTCTCAGTTAGTTTTTTCATCCAAAAATAGTGATGTGTATTTATATAATAAAAATTATACAGTCAAAAGCGTATAAATTTTAATTTTCCAAAATAAAAATGAATAGAGCGAATGAGTTCGACACTCTAAATTACATTGACGAAAATGGATTGATGTAGCTTATATGCACTAAAAATAAAGTATAAATTATCATTTATAATTATTGAGTGCAATCTTCGAATACCATGTTTATGATTTTATAAAAATTATGTATCTCTATATCGGTGTCGTGTCATATTTTCATATCTTGTACTCGTATTTCGTATCTTAATTGGAAAAAAAAAACATAGTCAACTTCCAATTGTATAATGTTTATATATAAAGTCATATCACAGTTTTTGGGTGGAGAAATGATTGAGAGTTAATCCAGGTACCAAATTGACTTAGTTTACTTAAATCGCGTACTAAATTGAGAATTAAACTTTTTTGTATACCAAAGTGGACAAATGAAACTCTTAAACATATCAAAATGACCATTTTCTCTAACATTCTCTGAAAACTATTCTCCAAACCTTGATCCAGAAGGTATTAAAGAATTAAAATAATTTTGTAGACATTATTTGAAGGATGATTTTTTTTTTTTGTTGACAAAATACCAAGTATCATTAAACTAAAAGTTACGTTGCAAACTTGCATTAGTCCAATACTTAGAAATACAACATCTTTTAAATTAGCTAACTGATGGGCACCATTTACAAAAGACAACAGAAACAACATTACACAGACTCCTGATATCTCTGAACCGGGATAAACCGGTGTTTTTCACCACAAAAAAATAATAATAATCATGATTAGTAAGATTATTGGTATAAAAACTAATCCACAAATAAACAATACTCCATGACGTGACTCAAACGTGAGACCTTTGAGAAAAATCAAGATGAGTTAACCACTTAGTTTAATGATGTGACTTGAACCAGAGACCCCTGAGAATTAACATGACACCACACGTTTGCGCTTCCACATCAAAGTACATTAGAGTCATTAAACAAACAACCAAGAGGTTATTAACCATTTGCTCTGATGAGTGTTGGTCAGTCATATTAGTCTTTGCCAACTTTATTCATTAGTTTCATTGTAGGTTTTCCTAACACGATCTAAAAACTAAAAACAACAATTTAGTTTAAATTAGTTCAAAATCTAAATATTACAAATGCTAGGCTAAAACCTGAGTTGTATGCATAAATACTTGAAGTAGACAAAACATATAATTTCTTTTTTAACTCAAAAAAGTGAGATTGTGGAAAGAGTTCTCAGGTTCAATCCGCACAAAACACACTTATAAGGAAGAGTTAAGCGTTTTAATTGTGAGTAAACCCCAATCATATATAATTAAACATGTAGTTTACACCAAAAATAAAAAATATATAGTTTCTGTTTTAACTCAAAAAATACTTATATTATTAACTAAAATAATTCAGTAAAAGAGATGAAATCTAATCTTGATAATGCTTGACAAAATTAGAGGCTATCAAAAGCATATGCCGCTCAACTCGCATACCTATGAGTAAAAGAGCAAACAAATCTGTCAAACCACCTAAATGAATTGTTTTGTAAAAAGTTACACGACCAAAGGCAATGAAAGCCTCTCATTCAATCTGTATCATTCGAAATACTTATAAGATATCAATTTCAAACATTATCCGAAAGGTCATTATTTCCACCATCTGAAACTCCTTAACACCAACACACTTAATCAAACTGAAGGTATTGATGTCCTCCCTTGTAGCCTACAGAGCTTGAACTACCTGATGGGCGTTAGACTCGAGCATATTCTCTTGTCAACCCTGCTCTACGATCCAACTAAGCATCTCAACAACACCTCCAATTTTGATGCATTTTTGGAGTTTCTATTCAAAGCAAATGATTTAACTAATGATTTGGACTAGCAACACCAAATGCACATGTACATACATATACATTAAAGTAAAAGAGAGTTGGTAAGATCTGAGAGAAGTTGGCTGGGTTGTCATTTTCTTAGCTGTTAAGGATGAAAATAACAACATACCTGCATGTCACTCAAAATTTGATCATCAATATCAACATATAATTGTTTCCAAAACTAAGAAAATGCTGAATTCTCTTGGAATGCAAAATTTTAAACAACCATTCAATCTATTACCTATATGATGCAAGACAATGCCAGAAAGATCAGTACATTATATTAACATTACTCGTATGTATGCGCAAAAGTATATGCCACAAACTACGAATGTTATTTGATCTCAAGTCTTAGAAGAGTGAGGAGAGCACTCACTACCACTGAACACAACATCAACATCAGTTCAATCATTAAAAATATGATATTTATCAAGCTAGGGTGGGTCCTTGTCTACTACGGCCCACTCCTAGCTCCGCCATTGATCACATATATATATATATAGATAGAATCAATTCTCAGGCACTGCTGCTACCTGGAGTTCCTGAAACATTCTCACCACTTTAAACTCAACTCCCTATATGCCACAACTTTCCCAAACAGCAATGGCCCTATATTTACCAACTTTATGCAAGTGTCCGATCTTCTCTAAACGACTGAATGCAACGTTGTACATAGTATATGAAACGCTAGTTTCAACGTAAAGCATGGTTGTAGTCATGAAAATGGAAAGTTTTGTAGATGAAGTGGGACAACCACCTTGAAGCAGCAAAGCACAGTACTGCCATGACGACCAGCCAAGTCCTCGCAGCTGGCGGCATTGTGCCCTGTTTAGTTGCAGCAACAATACCGACTGAGGCAATGGCAATAACCTGCAGCGCGACCTCAAGAACGTTGAGACCTTTATGTGCAACCCTGCAACTGCTGCAGTTCACCACATGAGACCAGTACCTGAAAATAAAAAAAGAGAAACAATACACAATCAACTATTACGTACTCACTCAAGGTAATGCATTTGACTCTATTAACTTTGTTTGAGAGATCGCTCCACAAACACGCATAAAAAGGTCGTGCTCAACATTGTGACAAAACTTCCCCAGATTGCCTCCAATTTTGTTTCCTTCACTCTATGAAAAACACAAAAACTAATGGAAAATTGGACTTCATTATATCAATTTGAGTTGAAGTGGTAATTTCTAACCAGCTAATTGTAACTTAGTGACATTTTCATGGTAAACACACCAAACAAAACAATCTGTCTCTTTCTGAAAATCCTTGGGATGCCATTTCAGCTCATAAACATGCAAACAAATTCCTTGCAAGAACCAAATACTTGGAAACCAGATAACAAGTTATTACCTGTCCAGCAGCTGCTCTCTAGGGGGAGTTGGTGGAAGGACACCACTAAATTTCCCTCTCCAATCAACTAGACCTCCTGAATACTTGTTTAGCCACTTTCTGAAACCAACCACGTAGGCATCCGATTTTGTTGGCACAAAACAAGCCTTTTGCCAATTGGAAGGGCCAACATCCATTATCTTTTTCTCCTGCAGAGACAAGTATCAACAAATACTGACTAAATGCAACAACTTGCTCCAACATTTTCATAGTACAAATGGGAGCATTTTCTTTCACCCATATGGTTCATTAAAAGTAAATATTATCTCTGAAGAGCTTGCCCCTCTTTTGCCAATACTTGATGGTTTATAGCATACAATGCTACCCAGTCAATATGGTTTTATTACCACTAATTTGTATCATTATTAGTTCATTTAGTTGTGCAGATGGACGAGTTAAATCAGATACAATACAAACCTCCACATGAAGAAGATACAAATCTGAATCAAGAATCAAATTCTGCCCGATGTGAAACATCCATCGTGGAACAACTCGATCAATCCAAACTGCAAAATTTCTTGGGAAGGTCCATATCAACCTGCTTTTACCAGGACTAACTGGAATACATATGAAAATAAGTAGTGCTCTCCTTTGTGCCGTAGGAGCTGGATTTCCCTGAAGACCCAAAAGCCAAAATAAAGACATACATATATGGAGGCACTTGGAACATAGAAAAATGAATTCATAAAAGAAACGTGCAATGAACTACAATTACCTGTTTGATATTGTAAAACTGAGAAAGGTCAAACTTCATATCTTACCTTATTGTTTTCACCCAATGATGCTGATCCGTTAGCTTGATCTGCCGCATTACCATGAGCAGGCTCAATATTGGGGAAAGCATAGTATATGCAAGGAGGAATAAATTTGCTACTGCCAAATTCTTGCCTCCCCGTGAAACCATTTAGGCCAAACTCTTGTACTTTCATATCTATCGGTCTTCCTCCTTCTCTATCAGCCTTAACTGTGAAAAGAAACTTAAATTTTAATCTTTGGTTCCTTGTACAAGAAATGGACATAATGAAACAATAATTAGCTAGGTGCATCTGAGAATTCTTATCTTTTCTTCGGTTGTGGAATTCGCATTATCCCATAATGCGCGTATGGAACATGAGCAGGGTCCATAAGATTTTCAATCAAGACCTCGTACCTGAAAATGTCAAATTAATCAGGTAAACTTTCACATGGACACATTGCAATTGATTATCCTTCCACATTCATGCTAAATAAGAAGAGAGAAGGAATCCCCAAAACAATTTTTGCACACATTGCACAAGTCTGAACTCCGGGAATGAGTAAACAAGGGTGGGTCTATCATTTTAATTCAAAACTCAGGTACAAAAGAAGATGCATTTTTGCATACCCATATGGAATTTCTCTATTTCCCATTAGTCTAGTGTATGACGGATCATCCAATTCTGGGATATATGGGGGTTTTTGCTTCGTAAGAATGTCTTTGAATTGAGGGTCACTGTTTGGCCAAAACCAAACAATGTCATTCTGCACAGTACTCGGATATACTGCTGCACATGCTTTCTTGAAGCTGTGAACCTGCATATTTTGTCATAAAAAGGCCATTGAAATCATGCTTATGGATGTAAAACCAAGCCAAAACAGCTAAAAGTGCATCAGAACTTATCACCATATATGCTATGAGTAGAAAACAAATAGTATGATAGTACATTAGTACTAAAATATAATATAAGTTGCCCATTAGAGAAAAAGGTAAATCACTATCAATCATCCTAACTGAAGCTACCTTAATACATGGATGTTCTCATTAGGGGTTTATATGTTAGCATAAATTAATATTTCCTTACATTTGTTTTGTTGAAGAACATGAAAATCCTTTACTCTTGGAGGTAACAACATGATCATAAAAAAAACAGAAATTGTGATTTCAGAATGAATTACCGGAGGACCATCTGGGGGTGCCTGAGGAATGAATTTGCAGTCACCGGAGCCATCAAAACACCAACCGTGATACACACACTGCAACCTCCCCCACTGATCAATCCTGCCTTCAGACAATGGAGCCAACCTATGAGGACACAAATCATCAAACACCTGCCAAGCATTCTCATTCCTATCCCACCAAACCACCACATCAAGACCCATCACTCTCTTTGCATGTGGCACTCTCTTGTCAAGGTCACAAACTGGCATCAGCGGGTACCACTGAGAAAACCAATCGAATTTCTCTTGCTGGGTCTCATGCTCTGGCTCAGGCTCAACTGGGCTTGTGGGTTCTGTTGAAACTGTGGGAGATATGGAGGTAAAAACGGTGACTTTTGAAGATTTTTTGTGAATTGATGAGGAATGGAAAATGGGTATTCTTGAATTGATCTGTGGGTAGAAAAAAGTTGGCTTTTTGAATTGGGCTTCGTTGAATGAGATTGGGATGTGAAGTGAAGGAACAGAGGAAGCTCTCACAGCTTCCATGGCTGCCTTTTTTTCTCTCTTTTTTTCCTTCTTCCTTGAGAGAGATATTTTTTTTGATGTTTAGGATTTAGCTATTTGTATGAAATGGATAAAATTGTGTGGTGTGAAATGAGTGACACACAGCCTCTCCTCACTCACACAACGCCTAAGGCCTAACCCAAGAAATGAAATCCCAAACGCAGCTTTCTCAAACGAATTATATTTTATTTATCAACAATATAATTACCATAAAAATAATTTGTTCTTATTTGAAAATGTTATATACATAGAATAGAGAAAGTAAAAATATATACTTCGTTTTTAGATGAATAAAAGTTATGATTGAGATAGCCAAGAAATTGCCAAATCAGTAAAGCAAAGAACCCAATTCTCCTATCTAACTATATTCTTCAATTTATACAAACTTAAAAGCAAGTGTACTGCATACAAGGAAGATGGATTGCATATGCTATGTATTTGGAGAAACTGACAGTAAATGTACATAGTTTTTCAGATGAGAGCATGGTTGTAATCATGGAAATGGAACTGTTTGTAGATGAAATGAGAAAGCCACTTTGATACAGCAAAGCTTAGTATGGCCATGCAAACCAATGCAGTTCTTGCAGCCATGGACATCACAGTCTGTTTCGTTGCAGCGACGATCCCAATTGCAGCCAAAGAAATAACCTGCAGGCCAACCTCAAGCGCCTTGAAACCTTTGTATGCACCATTGCAGCTGCTGCAGTTCACCACATGAGACCGGTACCTGAAATATACACCCAAAATGAAAACAACTCAAAACTCTTGATAGTACACAAACTTGATCAAAAGAAAAGAACAAAAACATGCATGTAACTTATAATCACAGTAACAATATGTAATAGTTTTGTTCAAAAAAAAAAAAACAATATGTAATAGTTAGCATATGATACATAATTGTTAGTTTGATAGCTAATGCTTCAATAATATGACGGGAAAATAATTTTAAGCCTCTACCAGAACTCAGAATGTTTATCAAAGTGAAGCTTGATTCCTCGTTTTTGTTCGTTATGCACGTACCTGTCCATAAGTTGTTCTTTGGGAGGAATCGGAGGAAGGGTCCGGCTGAACTTGCCTCTCCAGTCTACTTCACTGCCAGCATACTTGTTTAACCACTTTCTGAAACCAACAACAAGGGCATCTGACTTTGTAGGCACAAAACAAGCCTTTTGCCAATTGGCGTTGCCTACGTCCATTATCTTCCGCTCCTACAAATTGGAACTCGTGAGTGACTCGGGTAATGCAAAGTAAATACAATACAATGTTTTAAGAGATGGGAGCTAATAGTACCTCAATGTGAAGAAGATACAAATCAGAATCAAGAATCAGATTTTGTCCGAAATGAAAAAACCATCGAGGAACGACTCGTTCAATCCAAACTCCGAAATTCCTCGGGAAAGTCCATATCAATCTGCTATTACCCGGACTAACTGGAACACAAATGAAGATTAGTGCCATACTCCGTTGCGCTGCAGGGACTGATGGCTCCTGATTCATTAAGATTGACAGAAATGAAAATTGAATTACACAATGTAGCCACACAAATACCAATCTATATGATCAGAAACCTACCGCTTTGGTTCCATCAGATGATGCAGACTCACTGGCTTGACTTGCCCCAGGATTGCCAGCGGCGTAAAATATACAAGGTGCTATGAATTTGCTATGGCCCCATTCCTGCTGCCCAGTAAAGCCATGTATATCCAATTTATTGACTCTCATTTCCACTGGTCTCCCCCCTTCTCTATCAAGCTTCAATTTCAAAAGCAAAATTAGTGTTAGTCACATCGAATCAAATCAAGATCTAAATTGCACAGAACAATGATTTGAAATAACATTTTCTCAATACGTACTTTGACTTTAGGTTGACGAGTTTGCATAATCCCATAATGTGCGTATGGAACATGAGCCGGATCCATAAGATTTTCAATCAGGACCTCGTACCTGAAAATCAGTTCAATCAGTACTCAGACCTTTGAAAAACCTTCATGAACTTCAAATAAAAACACATCATTGCATACCCATAAGGAATGTCTCTATTTCCCATTGACTTGGTGAATGAGGGGTCCTCCAATTCTGCAATGTAAGGGGGTCTTTTCTTTGTAATAATATCTTTGAACTGAGGATCAGTGTTTGGCCAAAACCACACAATGTCATGTTGTACAGTACTAGGATAAGCAGCTACACATGCTTTCTTGAAAGTGTTCACCTACATAAGTTCAGCATTTAACATCAGATTAAGCAAACTTTCCACTCATATCAAGAAATGTACTCTAACCCAAAAGGCGAAACTCGATTAAAAGCAAAAAGATTGAAGCTTTGTGGAGCTTCAATTCAATAATTGAAAGAAAAGAGCAAGTAACTGGAAGCAGTATGTACCGGAGGACCATCTGGGGGTGCCTGAGGAATGAACTTGCAGTCACCGGAGCCGTTAAAACACCAACCATGGTACACACACTGCAACCTCCCCCACTGATCAATCCTCCCTTCAGACAAAGGAGCCAACCTGTGAGGACAAGCATCATCCAACACCTTCCAAGCTTCCTCATTCCTGTCCCACCACACCACAACGTCAAGACCCATCACCTTCTTCGCATGCGGGACCCTCTTGTCGAGGTCGCATACCGGCATTAGCGGATACCACTGCGCGTACCAGTCGAATTTCGAGTCACCAGCGGGAGCTTCCATTTCTGGCTCCGGCGGGTTAGCAACCTCCGGGGACGAGGAGACGGCAGTGAAAAGCTTGGATTTTGATAAGTGGGTTCTGTTAACAGATGTGGAAAACGAAGTGGGTAGGGGATTAAATTGGAAATTGATGGAGAACATGGGTTTTAGAGATTGGTTGGAGTGGAGTGTGGTGGATGGGAAGCGAAGCAAAGAAGAGTGAACTGAGGATGCTCTGAAAGATTCCATGGCTGCTCCTTAGTGCTTACACTCAGCTCGAACCTTCAGAGTTCGTAGTGTGCAGAAAAATTGGATCAAGTATAGATGTTTTGTTCAGTGATTATGAACTCTAAGTATATATGTGTGGCTCTGAAGAATGGCACGTTATTGTTTTGATATTGTGTGGTCATGAACCATTCATGTGAAATTACCTCCACTAGACACACTGCACCCTACATTTCTGGTGGAATGGCACATACTACAAAACTGTTGAAAATTCGGACACAAAAAAACATCATAATATTTTTGTTCCCTTGTTTATTTATCTCAACTACTTGCCACCTAGAACTAGTAGTTAGACAAGAAAAATGTTCAGAAACATGAAGTGACAGAAAAATCTCAGACAAGAAGACAAGGAGAGGTTAATTTAACCCAGATGGTATCTGCATGCTGTTCTGATATAAAGAAGCATGTTTATGCAGGTTAAGATACGCTTTAAAGAGAACTTAAAATTATCATTGGAAAAGTACCACAGGAGGAGATAATATGATACAAGATGTTAAAGAACTGAAACTTTGAAGAAGTAACAGGAAACACAGTTCATCCCAAAAACGAGATGTTTTTCTTTCAAATAATAACACCTAGACGTGGAGAACCTTGGTACATTTACAGAGTTCGATCTTGCAAAAAATTTGAACTCACAGTTACAGTTACTAGCTAATCAGAAGAGTCAACTTTGATCAGAAATCTACCTCAATCTCAATTACAATTCTCATCCGTCTGGTCCTGCCTAGAGCCAAAATATGACGGAGGCCTATCTACTGAAAGTGTACCTTCTAATATCTTAACCACTTCACCAATGGAAGGACGTAAAAAAGGTTGACGTTGCATACACCACATAGCTATCCTCGCCATTCTTTCTACTTGTTCACACCCTTCGTTTCCTCCCAGATTCGGTTCTTGATGTGTCTTGCTAATTAGATGCTGCAAACTGTCCGGTGTTGCTTCCACACTGCATGTTATAATTTGAAGCAACATCTCACCGAACATGTAGATATCTCTCTCTGATAGAGATTCAGATGAAGAAGATGCATCCTTTCTGAGTAAGCTCAAATATCCATATTCTGTCACTCTAGGAACCAACTTCTCATCAAGCAACACATTTTGCAGTTTCAAATTACCATGGGCTATGCTTTTTTGACACTCCAAGTGTAAATAAGCAAGTGCCCGAGCAACTCCCAGAGCAATATCCAACTTCTGATGCCAATTATCTTCATAATGGTCCTGCTTCAGGTTGAACAGCCACTTATCTAGAGACCCATTCGAGACATACTCATATAGAAGAAGCTTGTGTTTTGGCTCATAACAGAAGCCCTTTAGAGGGACAAGGTTTCGGTGGTGCATTTGACCCAAGCTAGACACTGCTGATCGGAAATCCTTCTCAGTTGCGTCGACATCATCTAGAACCTTAGCAATAACTGGTGATTTATTGGGAAGGACACCCTTATAAACAGAGGCACCAAGTTGACTAGAAAAGTTCGCAGTCAGCTCCTTTATCTCTTCGAAGGATAACCTGATAACAAAACTATAATGTGGGTTCATCTCAGCATCCTTCCCAAAGGGAATTCTCGTTAGAGCCTTAATTTGCCTTCTCCGGTAAACAACCCAAAACACAAATATCTGAATGGCAAGAAAACTCGAGACAGTTATCACAACTACTATAGAAACAGCCCCAACATAATCCCCACTTTGACCTCCATGATTGACAAATTCATTGAACGGCATAGGAATTGGATTTGCATTACCATGGGGGTCAGCACCTCGAGCTGAAACTGCCTGAGGGACCAAGCACACCTTCAAGTATGAATTTGCAGAAGTAGATGGAATCATGTACCCACTTAGAAAGCTTGTTCTTTTGATAGTGCATACACCAGAACCATCATTCTTTGAAGTAACTGCAATGCAGGCAGTGTCACTGGAACAATAATCTTTACAACCTTTCTCACTTAGCATCATATTAACATCTTGAGGGGGATAAAGGCCGTAAAGAACAGTCTGCTTCAGAACCATCATGCTCGTTTTGGTCTTGCAGTTCCCTAAATCCACCATTTTCTTGCACCCAAAACTACCTGAATCCATCCCCGGAAGGCTGGTTCCCCAGTTTAAGGAATCCTGATACAGACAATCACATACAGGTCCAGTGGAATTATATCCACATACACTATACAAACCACAAGAACCAAACACATTGCACTGGTTTGCAACTGCTTGCCATCCTATCCTCCACACACGTAGCACTCCATCCCACGTGTAAATTCTCAAGTTCCCATCCGAGTCTATCCTAAGGCGCCTCAAAACCACATCAGAGTCTTCAAAATCCTTGCTCGATATGGACCAAACAATTCTATTAGTAGAATCAACAATCCCCAAAGTACCCTTGGCATCAAACCTTGCTTCCTTGATATCACCAGAACCAACATGAGTCCTCCAGTAGGTCACATTGTTTTCCCACACAAGGGCAAGCTCACCTGACCGTTGAATCACAAATTTATAGTAACTAGAAATCGATTTGGTTGAGGAGGGTCTTAGGGATTGAGGAAACTGAAGAGATTGACCGGGAAGTAGGGTACTAGTAGGGCTATCAAAACTTTGCCAAAGCACATCATTTCCAATACCCACAAGAACTAAATTGCCATTGTTCAAAAGGGTTGCTTTTTCAACACCCATACCAGAGGTATTGCTACTCCAAACAATCAACCCACTTAAATTCTCCACCAAAATCAATCTCCCATCAACCGAAAGGCTAATTGTGGAGTTCTCAGAAACCCTGAGCCCCCCTCCAACAGTCCAAACAGGCACATTGGCAGCTTTGGTTCCTAAGTTATACCTAATACCCACAACAAGCCCATCAACACCATCATCATCCAAGAACCCAAAAGAAAAGACCCTACTTTCAGAAACCCATGACCTGCTTCTATCAACCCCAGAAATCTTAAAACCAAGAGGAACAGAAACCATAGGAAACTCATCACATAACCCACAAAAAGCAGAACCAAGAAACACAATCAGCGCTAAAACAGATGCAGGGCTTCCAAAATTGCAGAACTTGCAGCTCTTACCTAGAAAATGCCTGGTGGGAGGCTTGGAATCCATATGTACGCACATCTCAGCAGCTGAAATTGGGTGCAAAACAGTGGTGGTGTGGTGTGTGTCACAGTCACAAGGCAGAGTAACAACACTCAAGACTAGTAGATGGGATGGGGCTTTGAGTTTGGGAGTGAAGTTCTTTCTGAGGTGGATATTGAGTGTTGATGAGAGAGAGAGACACTGAGATTTTGATAATGGAAGTGAAATGCTTTAGATCAGCTTTTTGGTCTCTGAATTTGAATCTTGGAAAGTGGATTTTTCATTGGGTATCTCAGAAAGATACAAAAAAAATCACTTTTTTAGGGAATCCAAGCTCCTTGTGCTTGTCTTTGAGTATTTTCCTCCACAAGAGATCTTATTGTTATTAATTTTTTTTTAAAGTTAATTAGAGTTTCATACTGTATTTTATTTGTAATTTACTATCATGAATTACCCAATTAACTTTTTACTGTTGTTCAAGAAATGTAACAGAAAACGTTTTTTTGACTGTCACGTGCATTGCACGTGATAAAAAAATTAATGGCAAAATTGCCCTTCATAGTTCTAACATTTCACTCTCTTGTATTTTACAGTTCTAACATTTCACTATCTTGTATTTTATAGTTCTAACATTTCATTACCTTGTAACCACCATTCAATACTTAATTGAAGGGGTATTTTTGTTTTTTACCCACTTAATAGACGGAAGTTTAATGGCAGATTTATTTGCAACGATTTGGTAAATACATGGTAGTAAAAAGTTAATTTAGTAGTTCATGGTAGTGAATTGCAAATGAGATATCGTATAGAGTATGAAATTGTAATTAACCTTTTTTTTAAATATACAAAAAACAATTTAACTCAACGGTAACAAAATTACTTCAATACCATGGAAGAGTATGCATTTGATAAAGTAAAAATCTTGATTTTGAAAATCAATATGTGCAAAATGATGTATGATTAAGTAAAGTCTTCACATTTTAGGATTTGTTTGTCTAACAACAACTCTCTTGTTCACGTAAAAGAAATGATAAATTCTACACATGAGTCTTATTGTTTGTCAATTTTCGATCAAAATAGAGTTTTTACCTCAAATTTTGTTCTTCTTGCCTCGTTAACTCATTCTACAACTCCTTTCAAATGAGCAAATTTCTTATGAATTGGAAAAATGAGGAGGAAGAATGCACCACCGTTGTAGCCGTCGTCATCTTCTCAAACCAAATGATTGGAGCATCACGGTAGAACGGAGCTTAGCTCGCCGAACACCACAACTCTAACAAAGCATTTTCAGATCTTTTCCTCCTATCTTGTTCTTATTGGGCTTGTTTTTTAGGTTTTTTGTGTTAGTTTTTGAGGCTTTTGATTGTATAGTTGTGAGTTTTGGTTAGAAAATTCAACTCTTGTATGGTTTTAGTAGAATTGGTTATGAAAGATCTAGATTTTTGTCGCAGCCGAATATTCATACTCTTGAGCTTTTTTCATATGAATTGTTCATTTATAAAATTAAAAAATATATATCCATGTCAACAACAAGATTGTGTAAGTTTTTGCCATGTCACCCAGTTTTTTACACATTCGCATTCGTCAATACATGTGGACATCATTTAACGCAACCATTGACGGGGTCTAATGGTTGGCACTGAATTAAGTTCAAAATCAAATATTGGGTACCTTATATGGTAGAATAAAAATTTAGGTACAAATTAAATTGGATTTCTGGTATAAATTTAGGTACCAAATTTATCTTTTATCTAAAAACGATATGTGGTATGATGTGGTGGTTTTAAAGAAATTTGAGTGTCGGATTTTGAATTTTACTAATATGATCTCTCGTGAATTGTTTCACGATTTGGAATTTTATTCGTTTTATTGGTTATGTATACAATGACACTACACGAATTGATTTTAAATTTTGTTTTAATATTAGTTTACTGATGATTAACTGTATGGATTATTTTAAAATTCAGCTCTAAAAAAATAATATATTTATGGATTAAATGCTTACAGGCTCTCTATAATATTTTGGATTATAGTGTTGGCCCTACATAGTATTTTCACTTGTTTTGATTTTTGGACTTTCAATTTTTTACTTGTTCTAATTTTTGGACTTTCAATTTTTTTGTATATTACTTCATTTTACTTGTTGCATCCGGTTAACTACATCCAAACCATATTCATTTTCCACATAAATCAGCCGCATCATTTGCTCACCAAGGCATATGAAACGATGTGTTTTAGGTATGTTTAGCATGCATAAGACGTAGTCGTTTTAGTGATAGAAGTTTAAAAAAAACGCACCAAATGATCCTTAATAATACGACGTAGTCCATGAAAATTAGAAACTATTTGAAGTTCAAGGGTCGTTTGTGCTTTGGTCTAGTCTTCAATTGCGTTGATCTGACCTTTAGGCTTTGTCCGGGGAGTGTGAAATTGAGAGTTCTTTTTATTGCTTCGTGAGTTCTGGTGTGAAGGATAAAGAAGAAGTTCAAACCATTCAGTGTTTTAGCTTGAGGTTAGTTCCATGATATGTTTCAAGGTTTTGTACGCGCATACTCAGTGTTTGATTCATAATTTCTTCTACTCAATGTAAGCAATAAGCATACAAATGATAGGTGACTTGCAATAAACACACAAATTGGGAAAAATTTAACCAGAAAAAACATTGCATTGATAAGTAAAATAGAACTCGTCATGAGAGGTCTAATTCACTAAATACTCATACACGGGTAAGCAATTCTTGCACACTGATAGTATGATTTTATATCGCACTTATCATAACTCATTCATCATCATTTTGTCATTATTTATATGTTTTATCGCATAAATATACACATATAAGTCGTGTTCACTCATGTTTACTCTTAGAAATATTTTATGCTAATCTTGTTTATTTTCTCGTCCTTCTCTTGGTTTTATGGCTCAAAGAGCCAATCTTATGCCTTCGGATGATTTGCACTTTTTATATGTGATTTTTTCAGGTCAAGTGCAAAGAACCCAGATTTGGGAGCAAAGCGGGAAAGCAAACGATCAAGCTAAAGGAGCAAAATGACAGCCAACCCGTCAAGGTCGCGATTGTACCTTTAAAGAAAGATGGTTACAGTCGTGACTCCGGATCAAAGCAAAGTCAATGCTACAAGATGTCCACAGTCGCGATTGTTAAAGGATTGTAGTCGTGACTTTGCTAAAAGACCAAAATACGACAACGTTTTTGTTTGAAGTCACACTCACGACTGTGCTTGCACTTACACAGTCACGACTGTGGGTCGTTGTTGTGTTTAAATACGATTTTCCCTCCATTTTCATATCTAGGTTAGTTTAGTTTTGTTCTTAGTGTAGTTCTTATCTTCTCTCTCTAGAACACCAAGTTTTGTGAGGTTCTTAGGGTAGATTTGGATTTCTAGGCTAGATTTAGGTGTAATTCAAGCTTTGGATTGAAGATTGTACTTGAAGAAAGTGAGTGAGTGCATGAATTTGGAGCATGGGAGAAAATAAACAACCTACCTCACCTCCAATTGTATTGTATTCATCTCTGATATGATTATTTTTACTAAATCAAAATCAAGGCTTGATACGATGTCGTCTTGGTCTCCTTCTCTGAATGTCAAGGAAAGGGGTAGGCTGGTGGCCCTAGCCTGGTCTTCAGTTGGATCCGAATTTAAGGTGGATCAGGGCCTGGTCCGGTTAGTAACCTGGAGCCTGCGAACAGAACGCACCGTTAAGCGAAGTCCCGG
>JAYMTK010001660.1:0-15728 GCA_036897405.1 Pelargonium myrrhifolium | reverse complement strand
TTAAATAAGGTGTCACCACCTTATTAGTGCAACTGATATAACTTTATATCAGTGAACTGATATACATTAAACTCATAACTTAATTAATTAATTAATTAATTAATTAATACGTACTTGATATTAGCAGGAGAAAATACACCAATCCAGTCATTGTTTGATGGGCTTGGAGTGCTGTACACCAAAGTCACCCACTCCGAATTACGACCCTAACACAGGAAAAAGCTTGGTTTCAGTCTTTCAGATTGGGCCCACACTTTGGTGGTCGACATATTTAAGCGGTTTGACCACACTCACACTAATACGAACAGGTTTGTTCACGGGTTAAGAAAAAAAAATACAATTTGATCACCGAACTTGTGCACATAGATCCAATTTGGTCATTTAATTTATTTTTAACAATATGGACTCAAAATGATCATTAGTTTCCGTTAGTTTATCCGTTAAGTGGTCTGACTTTTTAAGTTATTCAATTATTTTGTAGACGTGTTGGTCAAATTGTATTAAATTACTCATGTGACTAGCACATGATCCGTCATATCAACAAAATATTTGAACAAAAACAATTATTTAATAGAGCCCCCCAAAACACACTTACTATTGACTACAATCGTGTTGCGACACACCCAATGGAGTTGCAATTTAGATCCTAACTTGCAGGCATCTGAAATCTATCCGAATGAACATGACAAACACGCTGGTCTTGTCATGTAAAACGTTTCATTTAGTTAAACACATTGTTACATTTTCATAATCGTACCGTGTTTAATATTTGAACACGATAACTAAACTAAATATGTCGTGGTCGTGTTATAAGCTCATGTAACACACCCTCAGACTTTTACTACACACGATCAACTTTTAACCCAACACGAACACTATACGAAAATGCGAAAAGAAACTTACTCGCAGTCCAAGAACTCGAGGAAAGACTCGAACATAGGTGGCTTGATTGAAAGCAAATTGTGTCTTCCCAATATCAATTCTTGCAAGAGGATGGTCTTCATGATCTACAGATCCTCCAACAATACTGAGGCTTATTCCAAGAACCAGCAACACCAGAGCTCTCATCATATAATCTTCCCAATCTCTAAAACCAACAAAAATAAACAACTTGTTATGTTATGTTATGTTATTATCAAGAAACAAAAGATTCTCTATATAATGAAACTGCTGTCTGATAAAAGTTATGTACATTGTCCAGAAAAATGTGTGGGATCAATAGTTTTGGGTCAAGAGATTAACATTTTTTTGGTGAAAT
Source organism: Pelargonium myrrhifolium (assembly GCA_036897405.1). Taxonomy (NCBI): domain Eukaryota; kingdom Viridiplantae; phylum Streptophyta; class Magnoliopsida; order Geraniales; family Geraniaceae; genus Pelargonium; species Pelargonium myrrhifolium. Next base: position 14,470 of record JAYMTK010001660.1, on the reverse strand, counting down.
GGTAATTGAAATTATATATAATGGAGTTCTTTGAAGAGAAAGATAAAGGTGGTGAGGTTGTTTAAAGATCCAAAAAGAATGTGAATGTTTATTTTAGGAGTAGATTGTGTGTCATCTTTTAACATTTACACAAACTTAAAGAACATGGATTTTTGTTTTGTTTTTGTCTTTCTGGTTTTAACAAACAAATCTTGATAATGAAGATTGTGACAATAATAAATTCTGCATTTTTTGTTGTTTTAATTTTGTAAGGAAGAAATTGGGCTAAGAGGTTGTAATTGCTGGTAGTGGCACATTTGAAATTATACAAAGAAGGGTCATAGTGAAAGTGAAAAAACCATTTGAACTTGAAACTTTAAATAAGGTAAAAAAATCAAATTTGATCCATAAAATTCTTTTTTCTTGACCCAGAATAGTTCTTAAACTTTCGTGTTTTGACTCAATTTGATCATTGAATTTTTGTTTTACCTAATTTGGTCCCTAAATTTTCAAATATTGGGTCATTGAACTTTCAAATAATGACCAAAAATGGTTCTTACCAATAGAGCGTATATCAAAAGTTAAGGGATTAAATGTGTTTTTAGTACTCAAATCTATATGTGAAACTAAATATGGTATCCAATCTTTTATTGTACAAGAGTTGGTACCCATTTTTTTGTACTAAATTTGGTACCTACCGTCAATTCAAGTTAACAGAACCGTTAACTCGTTGACGTAGAAATTAAAATAATAATAATAATAATAATAATAATTTCCACGTCAGCAAGTTAACGGTTCTGTTATCTTGAATTGACGGTAGGTACCAGATTTGGTACAAAACAAAAATGTGGTTATCAATTCTGGTAAAATAAAAGATTGTATACCAGATTTAGTTTCTGCTACAAGTTTGGGTACTAAAAATACAGTTAACCTAAAGTTAAGTAATCAAACTAGGCCAATATTTGCAAGTTCATAGACTATTTTGGATTAGAACACGAAAGTTCAATGACCATTTTGGGTCAAAAAAACATTCATGGATCAAATTAGTTCAAAATGAAAGTTCAATGACTAAATTGAATAAAAAACATTCATAGACCAAATTGGGTCCAAAACGAAAGTTCATGAACCAAATTGGGTCTTTTATCTATGAATAACATGTAAATTAGTTCATGAACTTTCAAAACTTCACAATTTTAGCAAAACCAGTTCAAGATTGACCAAGAAATGATGCAGAGGCAGAGGAAAAACATGAACCTTTAATCAAACAAAAAGGCAACAAAATGTTTTTACAAGTACAGATCAAAATGCAAGGGTTGTGCTAGGGCAGCTATCAAAAGTACAGGCCAAGATGTCCCTATAATCTCTGGATATTCTGAACGAGTCGAAGACCTTCCCGTCGCTGCTCTTCTTGTACTCGAACAACAGGTTCGAGTGGTCAAATGCTGTGAGTTTCAAGAACCCGTAATCGTAGTCTCTAAACAGGCTCCACTGGGGGCGGAGGGTGCTGAATTCTGTGAGGCTCGCTCCTCCCCCTCCGGCCACCACGTGTATTGTCCCGTTCAAGCTTCCCTTGTAGAATTGTTTCTCTTTGCTGGTGCAAATGTTCTGCAACAAGAAAACGAACGTTCGGGTTCCATAGTTACAAGAATGCAGCAAGAAAACATGGATGCACGAACACTCTCATTTCCTCAACGTATATGGTATTTGATTACTAAACGTGTTGGATCGTGCAACACAAAAACAACCTTAAGCACGACATGAACACACAAATTGCTAGCTCTACACCTTACCGAGTTCTCATTGTTTTATATGTTTATATTTCTTGCAATATCTTTATTGTTGTGTGAAGTTGTTATAGAGTGAGTACCTCGTATACGGGACATGTTCTTTCGTAGGCGTGAGCATGGCCGAAGATGGCAATGTCGACCTTGTACTTTTGCCATAGTTTTTGGAGGCTGTCCCTTCCCATTGGCTCTGCAAAAGATCCTTCGTCTGCGTAAAATTGTGCAGATGAATAACCCAGCACCCGGTGTGCGAGGAAGATGAGCCAAGGTTGCTTTTGTCTGTCTACTGATGCTAGGCATTGCTCGATGAACTTGTATTGCTCTGTTCCCTCTCTCCAGTCGTGTTCGGTGTCGGCTATGCAGAACCGGAACATGCCATAGTCAGTGGCGTACCTGGTCAAAGAAAATACGAATGGGTAACGACAATGTTGGGTCGGAATGAATCTTTTAGCATAACTTTTTGATATTTTTGTTCGTGTTCTTCTCCAACTCAATCCTATCTAATGACATCTTTGCTACGCGAAGTGTTAACTTATCACGCCTTTCCTCACTTTTTCTTTTCGCGTTAACTGAAGCTTAACCAAATCTACTTTAGTTTCCCGTAACTAAATTCTCTCACATTTTCTCTCGGGGTCACTGATCTCCCTATGTTGGACATATTCGAACACCTTATACAATTATTTATATTTCTCACTTCTTATCTCCCTATGCTGTCACAGATCCACCTAAGCATCTCTATCTCTAATAGAGCTGGGAATTCAGGTTTTGGGTCGGGTTTTTTGGTTTTGGTTGAAAAGGCCTAACTTAACCCAACCCGCAAGAGTTGTGGGTCATGCCGTCATGGGTTTCCTGGTCCGGACCCACAAAAATGTTGGTTGAGTTTCGGGTGCCTGCGGGTTTGGGTTCAAGACTTCAAGTTGCTAGCTCTAAATTCCCATCTCATGGCTTTGCAGCCTCTTCAGAGCCCAAACATGACCGTATAGCTAGTTTTCCTTTCAACAAGAATTTATCGGAATGATGTCAAAAATGGTATCGGGGAAGAAGAACGCGACAATTTCACAATGCGGAAGCTGACAAATGCAATATGTTGTAATTACACTATAGCCATACCAGAACTTATCCCGGTTCTCTGTAGGGGCATAGAACATAGTCTCAGCCAACACGCCACATTCTCCACCAGAATCCAAGTTCTCGTAAAAGGACCCCGACCCTGGCCAGTCACGCTCATGGTTGCCACTAAAAAGGAACAAAACCAATATTATTTGCTACAAAATCTGAAGTAGAAGGCGAGAATATATATACGTGCAGGTATATTATGACAAACCTTGCGACCATGTAAGGCACAGTCGAAGCAATTGGCTCAATTTGTGCAGTGAATTGATCCCATTGTGAAAGGTATCCATTAGCATACGATAGATCGCCAATGTGGAAAACCAAGTCAGTGTCTTTCAAGTCCCGGATAAGCTGCTTGGTAGTGTTGAGAGCGCCGTGCTGGAAATTGTTGTACTCATTGGAACCATCCGCTTCATCCTGCAATATAGAAATATATACATATCCATTGTTATATACAATGTTTATCGACAAATATATCCATATTTATAAGGACTTCTCGAGGGTTATTCAAACCTTTCCCATGTCGCCAAAAATGACTACACGTTGTACAGAATTTTGACCGGGATAAGGAGATGCTCTAAACTGGTATTCTTTGCTCCAAATATATGTACCGTTGGACAATTTATGCCCCAGCTTGTAAGTATATCTGCATAAGCACATAAAATGACGGGATGCAAGTAAATTCCCACAGTTCAACATCAGCGAAATTATTTGTGATTTGTACTTTAGAACCGAACTAACATAGAAATGTTATTAGACCCTTTATGAACTCTTTTTTTTTTCTTTTTACAGGTTGACGCATCTGAATATCATTTGCTGAATGAGACAAACTTACATTCTGTTGGGCCACAGCTCTTTCAGAAAACTAGTGTGTATAAATCCGGGATCACGCCATCCTACAGTTCTTGCCGGTGAACCTGTTTAATTCACGTAGCAAAGTTAAATCCATGATCATCAAAGTATCCCGAGAATAAGTTCTGCGGGATGTAACTTTATATAAAACAACGTAGACAATCAACGACAAATGTACAGAAATTAGTTCAAGCATATGTGATGCTATTGCTATAGCAAATATGGTGTCCAATACATTTCGGATGTGTTTTCTTGATAAAATCCATGATACGTACCACACATGCTGCTTTGATCAAAGGTCAGTGTCCCTGCAGGGGAGAGTACACGCTCTTCTCCTTTAGGACCCCATTCAACAAAAGGTTCAGCTTCATTGATTCCATATCCGCTAGTCCATGTTACCGTCATCTACGAATCACATCAAAATAAGTATCATATACTGAGGAAATCTTAGCTCCCATGAAGGAAAGTCTTGTCGCAATACAATCTTGATTACAAAAATTATCATTTCAATAAGGAACAAGAAAAAAGGGAATCATTGAAACTGTTGTATTGACTATGTGTGCCCCCAAAAAGAAGTCGGGATTACCTCATTCCATATCTTTCCTTGTGCTAAGCGCGGGTAAACCGGCGCATTTGGGTTAGCGAAAGCTATTTTGTTAGACATCGCCAGCAGCTTTGGCTAATATTTACAAATACATAGAGATCGAGAGAGATTTAGCAGTAAAGTTGAAATGAAAGAAAAAGTATTTTGTGTTCAAACCATAAACAAGAAATCAAAGCATGACATGTGCAAGAAATCAAAGAGCGTACATTTGAGAAACCACTGGAAAATAAACCAAACGAGAAGTCTGCTCTCTGGTTAATTAACTGAAGCTTCAAATACCCTTTTCCGGTACTCTTATACCCGGGACTGCTGTAATTTGCATATTGAAACTGCAAGAAGACAAAGATTCAATGTCATTTTAGAGTTAATTTCTAGTACGGCTAGCGAGATACTTAAAACAACTCAATATCATGGTCGCGTTGCACGAACCTTGATAGGTGCAGAACACAATACTGGAGGGTAAACTCTTGGGTTATCTACAGGGCATGTGGAAGAACTGAAAACGATGAAATAGGAACGCTTCCAATTAGATCAATAAAAAAATTGGCCGGGAATTTCAGCATGTCATCAACCTCAAATTGGTAGGGCCCGTCGACATTCAAGGAGTTCAAGGAATGATACTCCAAATTATGGCATAATATTTCAAAATGCAAAGACATTAATGTACCTGAAATTGGCAGGAGAAAATACGCCAATCCAGTCGTCGTTTGTCGGGTTTGGAGAAGTGTACTCTAATGTCACCCATTCTGTATTCTGACCCTGAAGTAGTGAAGAAAAGTTTCATGAGCCTAAAAACATGATATTACTCTTACAGCAAAAACTTTGAACTCGTCCAAAACTTAATGGATGTGAAACATGGGAACCATCAAATGGTAATTAAACCGAGTTCATTGTCCAAATGTGTGCTGAATAATACGAGAAAGAGAAACCGAAAACACGTTTTTACGTGAAAAGCTTACCTTCAATCCAAGAATTGTAGGAGAGGCTTTAACAGAAGCATTCTCATGAAGAGCAAGTGTTGTTCTATGAATAGCAATCCTTGAGAAAGCCTGATTTCCATGCGATCTCACGCCTCCCGGGATAGCAAGAACCAAGAAAATGGTCAAGAATAAGGATATTACTTCTTTCATTTTCCTCCTACCAAAGACCTGAAAACCAGTAACAAAAACACTCGTCTAAGTAAAAATCCAAGGAAACCGAGAATAATGTGAATACTTGAAAGAACCCAACACAGCACCTAAAGAAGTTAATTTTTATATTGGACTTCATTTAACGGCTAGGGCTTTTCATACTAACAAGTCAACTTTATTAGTGGGGTTTGACTTTTGTCTTTATACACAGCTTGCTCTTTCCATCATTTGTCAATGTTGGACTTTTACATTAAACACTCCCCTAACGTATGAGCCTCACTTCTCTTTATTGTAAGCTCGACATGGGAGATTCATATCAATAATTTCTCTCACGTGTAAAGCAAATTTCTTCTACACACGGGCCACAGCAGACATATTTGAAGATTGAGGCAAAACTCGAATGCTTGTGTTGTTAAAAGAATATGAGAATATAATTAATAGGTACATCAATTACGATTTAGGACCAAGATTTGAGAACATGAAAGGAAACAGATTTAAAGGGATTTGCAAAATAAGTCAATGGGTCCAATAAGGAAACATTAAGCTGCGATTAGATACTGAAATATGCTCAAATCTTTGAACCCAATCAAAATCACACATTTCAATCACTTCAAGCTTGAGAACAGATTGCAAATCGACATCAAACATGCTCAGGGCTGGATATGAACAAGTAAATGATGCGAAGAACCAAGCACTAATCCTCGAACCCAATTCTAGAGAACACATTTCAATCACTCCCAGTTTGAAAACAGATTTTATATTATATACAAAATGCATCAAGCGACAAGCACGATTCTGGGAAATAGGCAATTCGATGATGCGAGTACTGAAAGAAACATCATCATCAACTGACGCAACACATCAACCAAACCTAGATCCAAGCTCAAATCCTCAAACCCAATACAAGAAAACACATTTCAATTACTCCCAGTTTGAAAACCGATTCAAAATAAAAATACAAAATGCATCAAACTGGATTCCTAGAAATGGGCAACGCAGTGATGTGAGTACTGAACATCATCAACCAAAACTAGAATCGAGCTCAAATCCTTAAACCCAATAGAAGAAAACACATTCTAATCACTCTCAGTTTGAAAACAGATTCTATATAAAATAGAAAATCAAACAGGATTCCTGGAAATGTGAAAGTCAATGATGTGAATACCAAAAGAAGCAACCGACACAACACATTAACCAAACCTAGAATCAAGCTCAAATCCTCAAAAACCCAATACAAATTACAAAGACAACACATTTCAATCACTCCCAGCTTGAAAACAGATTGAATGTCAAAACAGAACCACTTGAAATTGACCAAATGAGAACTCAATCAAACAGCATCAGCTTCAAAGATAGAATCAACTATCAAGCTCAAATCCTCAAACCAATTCTAGAAAACACATTTCAATCACTCCCAGTTTGAAAACAGATGTTGTACAAATATTCAAAATGCATCAAACATGATTCCTAGAAATGGAAAGTCAATGATGTGAATACCAAAAGAAGCAACCGACGCAACACATTAACCAAACCTAGAATCAAGCTCAAATCCTTAAAATCCAATACAAAGACAACACATTTCAACCACTCCCAGCTTGAAAACAGATTGAATGTCGAAACAGAAACCGCATACACAAGACAACTTCAAAACAGAAGCACTTGAAATTGACCAAATGAGAACTCAAGCAAACAGCACCAGCTTCAAAGCTAGAATCAAGATCAAATCTTCAAACCCAATCCAAGACAGCACGCTCCAATCACTCCCAGCTCCAAAACAATACAACTTCAAAGCAGGAATTGAAATTGACCAAAATGAGCAAGCAAACAATACAAGAACTCAAGCAAACATCATCAGCTCCAAAGCTAGAATCAAGCTCAAATCCTCAAACCCAATTCAAGACAGCAAATTTCAATCAACCCCAGCTAGCAAACAGATTGAGTAACAAAACACACAAATACCCATTAAAAAAAATCAACTCAACCATACCCTGAAGACTACAAGCCACATATTGCACCGCAAAATCAATCCAAAGCATAATCCAACTCAAGGAACACATGATCAAAAATGGGTCAAAACACAAAAAACAGATACTATTTTAGGATTCTATATTGCATCTACTGTTCTAAACTTCATGAGCTGGCTATTGGACCCTTCACTTTCAGCAAAATAAAACAAAACGATAGACGAATTAAAGGAACCATAAATGGATGAAAGAGAAGAAACTGACCAATCAAAGAAGTGGGTCGCTGAAAGATAAGAACAATCTTACATATATATGGAGAAACTAGTGGATGGGTCAATAAATAGTATCAAATGTGGGAAAGTTAAGGTAAAGGGTCCGATGAGAATCGCTCGATTTAGAAGAAAGCTAGATCTTTTAACACGTCAGCGGCTCACTCCCGCCGGCGCCGGCGCGCCGTTGCCGGACAAGTTGGTGATGTCGTGACTTAACAGTATCGTTAGTGGTCCACGCAGAGACAGACCCACTTGATGTCTCACACTCTAATAATTTATTTTTTCATTATTTATACTGAAAGAAGAAGAGAAAAGGAAAAGGTTGGATTCGTAATTAACAAAAGTACAAAACAGTGGTCGAATTCGATAAAAATCAACATGAACAGTGATCATTGTATTTAAAGATATGATTTTTATTTTTTAAGCTAGACTTGTTGATGATTTGGTTAGCGTATTGGTTTGAGTATCTATTTAGTTTTTAAAAATTGATGATTAACCCATGAGTCGTATTGATTATAGAATCATTTGAAGCAACAATCATATTAAAGAATATTACAAATTTAATGCTGGTAATTTGAATTCAAATTTTTGAGGACATATAATTCAATTTATATTTTTAAAATGGTGTAAAATGAATCCAATTGCTTTTTGGATTGTAAAATTTGTGTGAAACATTTTATTTGTAAAACTTAGAATTTAATAGAACATTGTTATCTGTGCCTCTTTTAGATTATGTTCTGTTTAATTTTTAATCTAAAACTCATATTGTCTAACGGTAAACTCTGACAAGTTGACTTCAAATTTATTGCATTTTGTTCGGTTTATTTTCTATTTCTCCCAAAATAACTGTCTAATTTGTTTTTTAGTTTTTGTACTCACACATGCTCGTAAATATAGTTGGACAATTCAAGATACAACCTCCGTCAAAAATTAAGTATTTTGTTTTTCTTAAATTTTAGTCTTAAAATAAGTGTAATTTTTTTTTCTTAGTAAATAAGTTATGCATGAATTATCAGTAATATACTTATAATTAGTTAGTAATTAGTATTTCTTAACACGTGATCACAAGGATACAATAGTAAACGTATCACGTTATCTTCTTATTTTGTTTTAAAATATAAAGTAGGAAACTCATTTTGACACGGATGGAGTATTACTTATTTAATTCCAATTTGATGTTTCTTTTGCTTATTAGTTAGTGAAACCCATCAAAATATATCATTAGAACATATATTTTGTACTTTCCAATATAGATATTGTACATAAAAGTCCAAATTCATGAATCAAGAAACTTAGCAACAATTTCTTGTGAAATTTATGAGACTATTACTTGAAAACAACACCTCTCCTGCTTTCACTAGAAATGGAAGAATCTTTTCCTTTAGTAACCTCTTCAAATCAATAGCACCATCCATGAGAGCAAAATTCCTAGAACCCCAAAAAAAAAAAAAAATAGAATTTAATAATTTCACACTTTGGTCAAAAGAGCACAAACAAACAAGTAATGGAATATGCCACTTGGATCTTGAATTCTTGATAAGGTTTATTCCTCAACTTAACTAATCAAGATATAAACTAAGAATTAATTGCCTAATTAATGTCTTCAAACCCAATTTTCTCCCCCAAGATCCATCCATCATGCTAGGTCTAGGTTTAATATTTTAGTAAAAGATGTGTTCTACTTCAAGACAAAAAAACAAGCATACAATAAGCCATGTTGTGCAAGACTTGCACTCAAGTCAATGTGGAGCCACCATGGGAGGAGATGTCTAGGTTTAGCTTTAGAACTTGGGTTTTGTCACCAAAATGAGAATAAAAATCAACATCATGTTTATACAAAAGGATGGAGCTGAGGAGGAGAATACGAGCAAATGATCTTGAAACTCTTAACGAAAGATTCACGAAATCGAAGAATCCAAAAAACCCAAAGTCTCATTGATGGATCGTAGTTTTTGCTAAAAGGTTTACGTATCTTGTTTGGTTTTTCTTCCTATAAACACATTAAGCAACAAATTAAAATGGGCAAGTTGTAGATAAATACTCAATACTTAGCCTCATTTGTGGATAGCTCCCTATATATGTATTGCGACAACTCACTCTTTGTACTTTCGATTTTTCATTTTAGCAATGTGAAAAGATGGTGATTGTAAGCGTAAAATTACTATTTTGGGGATGAAAAAACCGAAAGGTCATGTGTCATACTCATGACAAGAGAAAAAAAATCAACTAAATGTATTTGACAAAATGAATATTTGCAAATACAAACAATTAGTTGCCACCAAGTTAAGTAAAAGGACTTATTTGTGAAAGAAGTTAAGTAGGTGGTATTTATCTACAATCTATGCACAGTATGTTGGTAGTAAAACAAAACTCAAATAGCACTAATCACTGAACTATTTAGACCTCAAATGGGTAAAAACATATAAACATGTGAAGGTCTTCACAACAAAAATTGACAGTTCATTTTTGAAACAAGAAGAGAAACCAGATGTGAACAAAGCAAAAGGTGTAATATGCTCAATGTCAACAAGTGCCAAGCAAGACATACTTTAGGTGGGAAAGGTAGTGAGTGAGAAAAGGAAAGAAAGTCAAAAAGAGGATTGTCTTTTGAGTACCTCCAATAATTATCTTGGTTTGAATTTTGAGTCCCCATGTCTGGCTCCAAGCATACCCTAATCATAACATATAGTATCATATAGAGGAAAAAGAGGAAAATATCAGCACATATTCACACAGCTTGAAGCCACCAGCACAGCTAAATGAGCAAAAATTTAACTTTCAAGCCAGTAACCATTGAAACGGGCAGTTCAGTGCATGAGGCTTCGAAGGACATCGGCCTTATTGTTACGCCAAAACTCACCATCCAAGCTAGTAACTGCTAACTACTTGATATCAATGGGGTAGTTAGTATTGTTAAAAGGGCAGATCAGTGCACGAGACTCTCACTATTGTGGGTCTGAGGAGGGTCATTTATGTGCGCAGCCTCATCATTGCTAGAGAGATTGTTTCCCTAACTTGAATATGTGATCTTAAACCTTAAGGTCACAAGGCAACGTCTTAGCCTTGCACCAAGACTCATCCTCCGATCCAAGCTAGCTAGTAATGGTTAACTACCCAATATCAATGTGGTTCATGTGCGTGTTTCATGCACAAGGCACTTGCACTTGAAATGAAATGAAAATTAATCGTGAAAGTTAGTAACTTCTAAAAAGGGCAGCTCAGTGCACGAGGCTCCCACCATTGTGGGCTTGAGAATGGTTATCTATGTATGCAGCCTCGTCACTATTTTTGCAGAGAGATTGTTTCCGTAACTCAAATCCGTGACCTCAAACCTTAAGGTCACGAGGAAACTTCTTAGCGTTGCGCCAAGGCTCGCCCTCCAAGCTAATAACTAATTACCCAATAACAATGGGGTTCACAATCCGCAACGACAAGAAATGAAAGTTAACAATGAGCAACAATTACATACTGACCTCGTCCAAAGCAATTGGTGGTGGTGTTGATCCCATTCCTGCAAAAGCAAGCAAATGACTGATCCAAACCAGCAAATCCACAAAACCCTCCACTGTCTTCACAATTCCTGCACGACTCAGTGTACAGCGAACCATTAAACTGCAACAAAACTCCAAATTTCCATTTCATTGGATCCCCCTTATCGTCCCCAAAATCATATATCGTGGCATAAGACGAGCACTGAAGCTTGGGAAGATCCAAAGCATACCCCGAGTCAAGCCCGAATGGCGAATCATAGACACAGCAAGTGGAGGCTGCTGCACTCAGCTGCAGCCCAATGTCTGCCACTCCTTTGCATGAGTACAGCCCTTTGCAGACCCGAGAACCTGACCCTGTGTCACACAAGTCCTCATTTGGGTCAAAAACAGGGGATGTTGTGGAGCAACCCAGCAAAACAAAGATATCATCTGATGTTATAGTGAAGGGACTGGCGCGATCCAAGCGAAAGCTTCCCGAGTTCTGCATTGAGCTGCAAGTGGACATGAGAGGGTCTGTAACGGTTATGGTATTGGTGGGGTAGTCAATGGAGGAAATGGCGTAAATGCCAGTTCCGGTAGAGAACTGGAGTGTCCCGGATGTGCATTTCACGTAGCTGGCAAAGTCGGGATGGCCACATCCGAAACCAGTGCCAAAAGGGTATTTTACGGGGATTGTGCCACACTTGTCATCACAAGTGCCGTTTATTGGGACGGGTTGGGAAGCTGAGGAGATGGTGGGGATGAGGAAGAGCAAAAGGTTAAGTAAAAGCCATGGAGATGAGGAAGGTGACATTGGGGAAGGTTTTGGAAGAGCTATAGATGTTTTTCAAGTGGAATAGGTATTTGGAAAGGTATTGAGGGACTGTTCTTTTCTTTTCAACATTCTTCCCTTTTTTTTCTTCATGAAAAGAAGAGCCTAACAGTTTTGTGGGTTCTTGCTAGAAAGATATATGCTTTTTCAATGGGATTGATCCAGAAAAGAAGAGGGAAAAAAATCAGTACTAAAGGTATGTTTGGTTGCAGAGCAGGACTATTCTTCTTAACCAATAAAACATGATAAAAATTGATGACCAAATCCAATTCTTCAGTCCCACAAGAGCTTGTTATGTTTCTCCCAGAATGCTACATAACCTTCATGATTCAATCCGAGGGTCCTCAACAACCGAATCTAAGAATGCTTCCATTAACTCGGGTCGATGATTCTACACCGACCCTGTCCTTACAGTTAACTCCTCATCGAGCCAGGAATTAGCGCTTCCTTCAATCCCTAAAAAATGAAAACACAGATTGGCACATACACGCCAAGTGCCACAAAACCTCCTTGAGCACTCATTTCGTTGAGAATGCTTTGTGCCTCACTTGATAAGCCAAGATGCTAACACAAGCAGTAACAACTAACAACACTAAACAAAATAGATCTATCAACTATAATACAGTCAAAGACTCCAACTTTTGGGATACCATAATCAAGGTTGCCAAATCCTTGATACTCGCAATAAGTTTCTTCACCAAATTTTGAATCTTTTCCATCTAATTTTCTTAAACATTGCCAGACCTAATATACCCATTACTGAAATCACTATCAAACCTCTTTTGTTTGAGAAACTATACCAAACCCATTTTCCTGAAGACCCTTAATTGCATACAAATAAGCAAGAAAACCAAAAGTCAATTCATCATTCAGGCTTAACCCCCAAAATAGACATTGTTTGCACAACCTTCTCAGCATCACTCACAGATGCAAGATCAAAACAACACCTTTCTAGAGCAAGCATTACAGGTTTCATAAAACCCTATTGTTTTAAAACTACCACACTGCCCCACAACCCAAAAGGGACAATAAAGTACCAATTTTTAAGCAAATTTCATGGAATTTGCCTCAGTCACAATAGTTTCATGCTCTAACAATTCTGGGTTTTGCTCTACCACATAAAATAAAAAAAAATAAAAAAAAAAGAAGCAAAAGCCCTATTCAGGTTGTGGGTGTCACTGGGTAAGAGACTTACATGAATCAATGAATCATCAGTGTTGCTAGTCAGGAAGGACTCATTGAAGCTGGACTCAAGGTTGCTCCTATGGTCTGGGGTTGGAGTTTGGAGGAGATGGTGAGGTGGTGCTTTTCAGAGCAAAGATGGAGAGTTGGGTTCTCAAGAGTGGTGGAGAAGGGTCTGTGTTGCAGCATTGAGAGAGCTCAAAGTTTCAATATTTATGTAACTTCAACTCTCTAGCCAACAAGCTGGAATAGCTCAGTTGGTTAGAGCGTGTGGCTGTTAACCACAAGGTCGGAGGTTCAAGCCCTCCTTCTAGCGTTTAATTTTTTTTTTTTTGGTTGCATATTGCTCACTTTTGTTAGTTGTTCACTTGGTGGAGATGAGCATGATGTAATGTGTGATCTAGAGTTAGCAATTTGTGTTTTGGTTAGTTCTTCACTTTGTTGAAGAGGACCGTACTTACCACACAACATGTACGTTTATGGGTAATATTGGAAATGAATCTTAATGCGTCAAACATTGGTTAATTTTTTTGCAATATTGCTCATTTTTGTCGGTTGTTCACTTGGTGAAGATGAGCATGATGTAATGTGTGATCTAGAGTTAGCAATTTGTGTTTTGGTCAGTTCTTCACTTTGTTGAAAACCATACTTATCACACAACATGCACGTTTAAGGGTAATATCGGAAATGAATCTTAATGTGTCAAACGTTGGTTAATGTTTATGTTTAGTTCTTCAATTGTTGAAGAGGATCATACTTACCACACAACATGCACGTTTAAGGGTAATATTATAAATGAATCCTAATGCGTCAAACGCTGGTTAGTATTTATGGTTAGTTCTTCACTTGTTGAAGAGGACCATACTTACCACACAACATGCACAATATTTAAGGGTAATATTGAAAGTAAAGATTTGTTACACGGCACACAACATAAAATTAGCATTTTAGCTCGTACATTTTATAATCGTCTCGCGTTCACGTTTAACCTCTACAACACACACGAATGAATAACTAGTCGCGTTGTGATACACACAACATGCAAGCTTAAGGGTAATATTGCAAATGAATCATAATGTGTCAAACAAAATGATTTTATCATGACATATGTGTTGTTAAAGTTTATGTCAATCATGACCCATATAGTCATCATGTTAAATGTGTTGTGTTTTGTGTATACATGTTGTGGTTTTGTTTTTACTAAATAAAATAACCGAGCTTAGACAAATTACAAAGCGCATCTGGTGTAGTGGTATCATAGTACCCTCCCACGGTACTGACCAGGGTT
>JAYMTK010001659.1:0-15728 GCA_036897405.1 Pelargonium myrrhifolium | reverse complement strand
AGCACGTGTGCCCAAGTTATCCACTCAAATGCTGAAACTTCTGTTATCAAACAGGTCCCTGTGACTTCAGCAAGGGAGTGCCAAAAACAAGAACTTGGTATACTTGACAGTATTTCTCACAAGTGATCCATTTGATATCTCCTTAAGTTTTCTTTTCATCTCTTTTATTTCATTCATTTTCTTACACTAACACTGTAGGCGTAATTGTGTATTTCTTTCTCTTTTATCAGATAATGTTTTAAGGAGTAAAGAATTGAAGATAGGCACACCTGGAGGCATAAATCTGCAACTTGACTGCCCAAACGAGGTTGTACAAAATAATGTGCTGGTGATTAGCCGCGGTCAATTCGATGAACGAATAGATAATTCAAAAGATGACCTTCATATTGAGAGTCCATCAAGTAACCGTAACTGTGAAACCCCTAATCTGGTGGATGTTATTACCAACACTACTAATCCCCCGACAGACACCACCGGGCTTGAGGCTTCATATAGACTCCCCAAGATCTCAGATACTAACGATGATGCCACTGCTAGTAAAGAACTGCCGTATCTTGAACTCAGTCTAAAGAGAATTAGAGAAGTTAAAGACATTGAGACTACTGTTCAGGAAGAGCGCAATGTTTTGAGACGGTCAGACTCGTCAGCCTTCTCAAGGTATAATAATGGAAGCGGAAACTATAGTTTTATTGTAGTACCGGGATTTTGAATTATATCTTTTCTTTATATATTTTATACTGTCTAGTGGAATCCTAAAAAGTAAAAACCAAGTATTTGTCTTTAGTTTATTGTCAATTGTTTTGCAGATACAATACAGCCTCAAATGCAAAGAAGCCTAATGGTGGAAACCTTGGAAAAAGTGTTCCTCATTCAAATGGTGATCCTCCAAATCAATTCTCTAATGTGGGTAGCAATAACATTGACATGGGTTCGACTACTAATAATGTTTTTAACAAGCCATTAGTAATGAAGAATAAGTCGGTAGCATCATCCTCTATCAAATGTCTGAGCCCATCATCTGCATTCCAGCCGTTGAAAAACGACATTTCATGTTCTACGCAGCAAGTTAAACTAGACAAGTCAGGTGATGCGACAGCTACAACAGCACCGGCTCAACCAAGAGATTTGCCCCAGGAGGTTCAAATACAGCACATCCATCATCACTATAATCACCATCTCGTCCACAGCATACAACATCTGCCATCTGATCATGATGACTTGTCGTTGAAGAAAATGGCGACAAGTGTTCCACATTGTGGATCATCAAATGTGTTGGGTGGAATGCTTGAAGTGAATGTCGGGAATTCAAGTTTCTACGGAAGTGCCTCGGGCAGTAACTTTGGGAGCAATGGACAGAATGGGAGCTGCACTGGAGTGAATGCGGGAGGGATGAACATGGAAAGTGATAATGGGATAGCCGGGAAAAGTGGAAGTGGTGACGCTAGTGGGAGTGGAAGCGGAAACAGAGTGGATCAAAACAAGCTTAAACAGAGAGAAGCTGCCCTGACCAAGTTTCGGCAGAAGAGAAAGGAGAGATGCTTCCGGAAGAAGGTAATGTTGTCCTAACACTAGGCGTCATCAAGTTCCTCGATGCATGAACTTTATATATTTTGGTTCTGGTAGTGCTTTTGAGCTTTTCAAGTATATTATCAGTTGCATCCCTACAATTGAACTTGACTTTACACACTCACTTATTTAGCTGCTTTTTCTACTAGCCACGGTCCCAAAATAACTGTCCGGTTTCTCTTGCATTTTTGTCCCAAAAATATAGGTGTTCTCTTTCCTTTTCAGGTTAGTTAGTATCATTTAAGTTTGTTACAACACATGTCATTGGGGATACAAGAGGAAATGTACAACAATGACCAACTTCTCTTTAATTTTTCTCAAAATGGAAACCAAGGCACTTATTTTGGGGCAGAGGGAGTAGTAATTAATACATAAATAAGTAAGTATACACGGGATCCCTGTAGAAGGAAATGAATGTTCTGATGCATAATTATGCCGGTGAAACAGATTTTGCTTAATATATATGCATACAAGAGCACGTGGAAAATCCTCCTTTTCTTTTATGATCATGAAGAAGGGCATTTTTTTCATCTCATAATGTCAATTTCACTTCTTTTTTGTTTTTGTTAAACTCGATTCTATGTATGGTTTTTCAGGTTCGATACCAAAGCAGGAAGAAATTAGCAGAACAAAGACCCCGTGTGCGGGGACAATTTGTGCGACAAAAATCAATAGAGAATACAAGCCAGGCATCGGATACGTAATCCTGCAGAATGACGGTGGTGTTTCAGAGGTTATTGCCTTGCATTCAGGGCAAGGCTATTATGCGTCCATGCTAGGTATTTGGGATGTAGTATTATGTTATACGGTAACTCTCAATGGATTGCTTGAACCATATATTATATTTACTTCTCGTGAAGGGCGTGGCCTTCGGTATGGGGCACCAACCTTCTGCAATAAAAACTGGTTTCAATTTGGTGTGTAACTTTCTTTACTGACTCGGTTTTCTCAAAATAAATATATATCTGGAGAGAGTGAGACTATTGCTCCCATCTCTCTGACGGTTTCTTGAATCTCTTGAATGCGTTGGCTTCTTTGTTCATGTTCATGACTTACAATATCACGTGCATTGCAGATTCTGCAGAAGAGGCAGCATTTTAAACTCTGCTCTTTTCCTTATGCACGTTTTAGCGTCTTGGTAACGAGGTTTTGATCCTGAAAATCGTTACTTAATTAGCAAACACTGTTATTTTTACATGACGACCGAGTTTGGTGTTAATTGACTATTGTGACTGTACTTGATGCAAGAACAGGTACTTCAAGAGCAGCTCTTTATTTATTGTTGTGCCTTATAAAATACCTTGAAGTGTTATTGCAGATTTGCAGATATAGTAATGAGATTTGCAGATTTGCAGCAGAAGCAGCATAGGAGTGGGCATGGCAGAGTCAGGTACATTTCATAAGAAAATTGGTAATCGGGTTTTGAAGGCCTAACCCGGTCCCGACCAGCGCGCAGGTTTCGGGTCACGGGATGGGTTACTGGTTTACATTAGAGTTGGCTATTCGTGTGTGTTCTGTGTCGTGTTGAAGGTTGGTTGTGTGTTATTTGAGCGGACACGAACATGACATGTTTAATAATCGCGTAAAAACATGAACACGAGCACGGACACGATCATGAACATGACACGTGTTGAACATGTTCAAATGAATGGGCTGAGCTGGCATGGAACGATGAGATTAACACGACTTGACTTAACACCTTGTATGCTAAGATCAACCGTTTGACACAACCCGAAATGATAAAATGTCAGCAAATTCAACCTATTTTAGATAACTATGTTAGCTAATGTACATTTTTTTTGGTAAACATAATAGGGTAAAATGTATATCAGTTGACTGATATAAAGTTATATCAGTTGCAACTTAACAAAGCCAATGAGGTGATGACACTTCATTTAAAATTACTTATACCCACCCAAGTGAATCTGGGGAGCGGAGCTATCCGTCCGGATCCATGATTTTAAATGAGGTGTCACCACTTTATTAGTACAATTGATATACATTAAACCCAACATAATAAGACTAGTTATAGATTTTTTGTTTTTGTTCTTTCACTTACAACCCAAAGTGTTGGGTGTGTTGTGTGTTCACAATACGAGTAATTAATTGTGCATGCGTTTTTTAAGCCTCAACATGAACACGACATGATTACAAAACATAGTGAATTCAAATGTGCTTATTCTGTTGTGTTGCGTGTAGAGATATAGATATGAATGATTAGCTTTAGTTTATATACGTAGAAAATGGCGGGTGAGTGCTAGTTTTGCCTGACCCAACTCAACTAATGAGGACTGTTTTACTCAAGTAGAGGTGGGAATTTGCGGGTTCGGGTTTCGACCCTAAAAACCGATCTAGTTAAAATCAGATTTGATTTTGGGTGTGCGACTTCGGGTTCAAATTGTTGGCTCTAGCTTCAAGCACATTAAACACTAATTTTGCAGTGAGATTTTACTTGTAGGATATAAGCGCAGTTACGAAAGTGTGCTAACAAATTGACCGAACAAAATTAAATGTATAATTAAGGAGAAACTTATAATATGAACCCTTCGGAATCAGTCTTGGAATGAACCATAACTACGAAGGTGAATTAGTCTTGGAATGAACTATAACTACGAAGGTGAAGAAGAGTATTAATCGCGCAATCGTTTCGAGTGTACTAACTAAATTTTCAGCTTACTTCAAGATTATCAATTTTTAACTATAATTTACTTGCATTAGAACGCTTAGAGGTTATAATTTGAATTTTGAATCGAAATCAAATTTTGAAAAAAAGAAAAGAAGTAATCTAAATCTGATTCAAAAGAGGTTTGGATCAAATCAGATTTAAACATAATCGGCATGAACAAAAGGAATGATCGAATCTGGACTATTTTTGAACCGAACAAAACCCAACCTGTCTCAGAATAGAATAATCTGGGCCTATCTACTTATTGCTCGCATTGCCTGTATAAAATAACTGAATTCTATATAATATAGTTATGGAGTTGTAGGTAGCTGCTGCACCAAACTCTTTTGTAACACTACGTATTAATAATACTCTTGTAAAGAAAAATACAGATATTTTTTACTGATATAAAGTTATATAAGTTGTAACTTAACAAAATCAATGAGGTGATGACACTTAATTTAAAATTACTTATACACATTCAAGTGAATTTGAGGGAGCGGAGCGATTCATCCGGATCTATGATTTTAAATGAGGTGTTACCACCTTATTAGTACAACTGATATAACTTTATATCAGTTAACTGATGTACATTAAACCCATAAATATTATGTATTCATGCACCTTGTGTACTCTCTCTCTTTTATCTATGTCAAGAAACACTTCCGATTCTAATAATTATGAATTCCAATTGATAAGTTGTAGAGGCGAAGACTAGCAATTTTTTGGTCTCGCCTGTACAACTTTTTTGAATGAAAGCTAGTCAATCGACTCCATCTACATATTAATTAAGATTGAGTTTAAAAACATGGATTTAATTTGATATTATTTGAAATTAAAGATTTGAAATATTGTATTTCAAACGCAAATATAATATTTAAAGAATTTTAGAAATTCAAATGATAAGATAAAAATTGTCATTTGAAATCTCATGTTGTTTTGAATGCTATTGAATTTGACTCAAATCCAAATCCAAATTCTTAGAGTTCTCAAACATTCATTTGACTTAAATGCAGTATTTAAGAAGAAATTCTAGTTATCAAAAACACACCGTAATGGCATTTATATATGTTAACGAAGATGAAGTTTGTATGTGGCTGGGTGTGACCATTATAATTCTTGATATATACTTGGACCTCTCTCTCAATTAAGCACTACAATTTACACTATATATATACTTCAATGTCTCAAGGACTGTACATATTCATGGATTGATGGTGCTGCTGATTAGGCATTGATCAATTCCCGCATACTAATTTTCCCCTTGTCATCAACACCAGTTTCAGTAAACTCAGACAAGATTGCTCTAAACTCATCTCCTGTTAGTGTTTCCTTCTCCAACAGCACATCCACCAGTTTATCAATGGCCTCCCTGTTCTTCTTTATATGGTTTTTGGCAACCTCATAAGCACTTTGGATTATATCTCGAACTGATGAATCGATATCCTCTGCGAGTTTTTCCGACATGTTGTTTCTTGCTAGCATTCTCAGAACTATATCACTACTTTGAACTGCTGGATCAGTCAATGCCCATGGCCCTATGCCCGACATCCCGAACATCGTTACCATCTGCAAACAAAACATGTATGTCAGTGGTGACAGACTTCACATTCTTTCAATGTAAGATACATTAACGATGCATACCTGCTTGGCTATTTGTGTAACTTGTTGCAAGTCTCCGGCTGCACCGGTAGTGATTTCAGGCTCCCCGAAAATCACCTCCTCTGCTGCTCTGCCTCCAAGACCGCCAACTATTCGCGCAAACAGTTGTTGCTTGGAGATGAGAGCCGGATCCTCACCTGGCAAGAACCATGTTAGACCGCGTGCTTGCCCTCTCGGGACTAGAGTAACTTTCTGTACTCGATCATGTCCGGGCGTCAATGTCCTGTAAACAAATGCGACAATTTTAGCTCGTAAGGCTAATTTATATTCTCTTGTAATTGTAGATTCTAATGAAACTGAGGGGGAACTTACGCGCAAACAGCATGGCCTATTTCGTGGTACGCCACTAGAATTTTGTTCTTTCCATCGGTCATCTTGGTTCCTTCCATTCCTGCCACTATCCTATCAATGGAGTCATCGATTTCTTTCATTGTGATCTTCTCTTTGCCTCTCCTACCGGCAAGAATTGCAGCTTCGTTCATGAGGTTTGCAAGGTCGGCGCCACTGAATCCAGGAGTTCTCATGGCAATGACACTAAGAGACACATCCTTGTCCAGCTTCTTGTTCTTGCTATGCACATTTAGTATCTCTTCCCTTCCTCTCACATCCGGTAGTCCAACACTAACCTGCACATATCAATTTCAAACCAAATTATCTTCAAACCATGGCCTAGAAAGTTAACAAAATCATAACTATTAGAGCATAGATATATATATAGATACCTGTCGATCAAACCTTCCCGGCCTGAGCAGAGCTGAATCAAGAATCTCGGGTCGATTAGTAGCAGCAATGACAATAACCCCACTGTTTCCACTAAATCCATCCATCTCAGTAAGAAGCTGGTTAAGCGTTTGCTCTCTTTCGTCGTTCCCTCCGCCAATGCCCGTTCCTCTCATCCTCCCTACCGCGTCTATCTCGTCGATGAAGACTAAACAAGGCGAATTGGCCTTGGCCTTGTTGAAAAGATCCCTGACTCTTGAAGCCCCAACACCCACAAACATCTCAATAAACTCTGAGCCAGATAGTGAGAAGAATGGAACCCCTGCCTCTCCGGCTATCGCCTTTGCCAGTAGCGTCTTTCCCGTCCCGGGAGGCCCAACCAGAAGCACTCCCTTGGGAATTCTTGCACCAACTGTAGTAAACTTCTCTGGGGTTCTCAAGAACTCAACTATTTCTTGAAAATCTTGCTTGGCCTCATCTACCCCAGCAACATCATCAAATGTGATCCCAGTGTTTGGTTCCATCTGGAACTTAGCTTTGCTCCTAATCATAACAAAATTATTATTTAGTAAGTACTAAAATAATATAGATTGGACCCTTTAGTTACAGAGTGTTGTGAACCTACCTGCCGAGTCCAAATGGCAAGCCGGGGCCTCCTGGGGTGTTTCCAGAGGACGACCTCAACAGTAAGGAGCCAAGCAAAAGCAATGGAAAAGCAAAGTTGCTTAGCAAATCAAGAATTGCTGATCCCATATTGACCTCCAGAGGATGAGCCGCGAAATCAACATTCTTCTCTTCGAGTTTGCGAAGCAATTGTTGGGGTAATCCGGGCAGCTGAATCTTGACCCTCTGAATCTTGTCAAGTGCAGGGTTAAAGATCTCGGCGATGGCTACAGTGCCATTCTCAAACAAGTCTACCTTCCTCACAACACCTTCATCCAAGTATTGCAAGAATCTTGAGTATGACATTCTGCTTGAAGTGGCCTGTTGAGGACTCTCTGGCTCAGCCTCAGCTCTGGCACTGGTGGGCTGGATGGCACTAGAACAGAGCCCTGACCCTCCAATGAGGCCCAGAGCTGCTCTTCTGGTCAGCTTAAGGTCTACAGAGGGTGTTCTGCGACATGGGGTTTCCTTTGGGAGGTCCTGAGATCTGCACAAGGGAAGGTGGGAGAGTGAGAGAGATACAGCAGGTGACATATTTTGCTAGTTCTTGAATCGATCGATCACTTAGTTACTTTGGTTTCAAAACTTGGACTTGAAATGGACAAATATGAGAGTTGACACACAATTGAGGACAATGAGAAGCCAGTTGGTCTTGAAATTGCATAAATAGTTGGAGGTACGAGAGATAAAGGACGTTACTAGAACTTGATGAGCGTTTGTAGTTTTGTTGTTATTTTTTGTAGATGAAGGATCTAGAGAGGTGTTGTGCTGCGTTGGCAGTAGTTTACTATAATAGAATCACTTCCTAGTCATGAAGATCCTGTCCCAAACTGTATCTGGTCCACACACTTGGAAACATGGAAATGGTTCAACAGATTTTTATTTATCTCAACACGGTCTCTATTGTGAAGTATATTCCGGAACCATCTATAGGACTCATCGTGTAATTTTTTGTTTTAAAAAGATTGTAGTGGTTGCTTAACTTAATCGAGACGAGGTCCTCAAGCAAAACAATAAAATATAAATGTGAGGTGCAAATTGGTTCCTTTAAGAAATTAATTAAACAAACTGAATTAGCTATAGCTATACAATCACTTGGCTGAAAGGTTGTCCAAAATGGAACTCAGAATAAATTTTTAGGACAACTTCTTCATGATAACATTTTCTACTGTATCAAATTTCTTCATAAACATGGAGTATATGTAAATTTAAAATTTTCAAGAACATTACTATTTATGCAATCAAGTGTTTATGAATATCATTTTTATCTTAAAATGCAATTCTTATTTTTATTTTGATAAATATTAAAAATAAGTTATTTGAGGTGTATTTAGTTTTGTGTTCTCAGGATTATGTGTTAGAAGAATAATAACTAACATGTTATAATTAAGAATATTATTGATAATTTATGTATAACTAACTTAAAAATATATATAAAAGAAAAGAAAAAAAAAGCGACAAAAATTTAAAACATACCACTATATATGAAATGGAGGAAGTAAAATTTAGGAGTAATATTTCATATTCTTAAAAATAAAGTAGTCCAAAATTTGTCTGTCCGGTAGAGACAACTTCAATATCCCCTAGTGAAATGTACATGTACACAGTACATATCATATCCAACTCGAAAATTGGAATTGCCAACCAATTTCTATGCTGACTTCCAAATTCCAATTCTTAAATCATACTCATAATTCTTCGTAATGCAAGACAGTGATCCGGAAGTGAAAAAAGTATTAGAGATCGATGTAATGTGATTGGCTACTAATTATTACTATAAGCTAAATTAATCTTGTTTTATGATAGTGTATTATTTTACTCATTCACAAATATGTGGTACACAATCTTCTATTTTTACCATGTCACTATTAATGTCAAAAATCTATACAGTAATCGTGTACTCTGTCACTCCAACTAAAACACGTCAAAACAAAACATGAGATTTTACTTTTTCCCTTCTCTCCCCTTAATTTCCACAAACCCTTCTTCTCTTTTGATCCAATTCTCTCTACAGGTAATGTTTCTTTACAACGATGAATAGTAAATTTCGATTAATGACCTGGGTTTCTTGTTATTTTGGAAATGTCAAATTTTTATGATCTGCATGAATCGTTTATTGGTTTCTGTAAATTCTGGGGTATTTATTGCGGTCATTCCAGGATATTTTGGAGCTCAAATCAATTCTAGGATGTTGAAATTGGAAACATTTGTTTCATTTGATTTTTCAGGTTTTATTAGTAAAGTGACTATTTTTAAGACCTGCCTTAACCAATTTGGAGGAGAAGAAATCTCCTCCTTTTCTTCTGCATTACTTGTTAATTTTTGTTCCAGTCAATGCCAATACTAGTAATTGTTCATTTTGCAGTTTATGAAATGTTGTTCTTCCCAATTATTTTTATAATTTGTAGTCATGTATTTGTTATGTGTTTTCTGATATGAATGTTCAATACAGGAAATTTCATTTGAAGAAGGCTATTGATAGTTTCTCCATTTGAGGAGCACAGACCATTAGCTTTAAATTATTGATGTAAAAGTGGTTCAGAATGTTGCAGAAATGGTACGGAGGTATTTTAGTTGGGTCTTTTTGTGCATTGCTACTTCTAAGGTCTGGTTTGATGAAACAACCGTTTTTGATCGATTCACTTCCAAAACTTAAGCCCTTAAATGCTTCTACTAATTCGGAGCGGCATCACAAAGAGATGTCATCTGTGATTAGGAGTTCAGAAACGGATGAAACCGTGATCTCTGCTTATTTAGCACTTACTCGCCCCATTCTCCAAGTGCTGCAGACATGGACTCACTTGAAACACGTAAGTAACTATTCCAAGGGAATACCTAATGCTGTTCAGGCTACTAGAGAAGGACGAGCTGCATGGGAAAACCTTCTGGTTTCCTTTGAAAAGAGACTTCGTGGCGATACAAATGGTAGTTTCATTGATAGGGTAAAGGAGGAACAATGTCCTTACGATGTACAAAGAATGAATTGCACTGAGCTTGGCAACGATGCGTATAGGTTGCAAATTCCATGTGGCCTGATTAAGGGATCTTCCATCACTATTATTGGCATTCCAAATGAACCTCACGGTGATTTTCGGATTGATTTGAGAGGGGAGCCTATTCCTGGGAAACAACTACCCCCCATTATTTTGGATTACAATGTTTGTTTTCATGGTGACAATGTAACTAAGGATCCAGTAATTGTACAGAACACGTGGACTGCAACTGATCATTGGGGAGAAGAGAAGCGGTGCCCCCTTCCATACTTCAGTAGAAATAAGAAAGGTACTTAGTCATCAAATTCTATGTCCATCAATTTCTTGAGTCAAAAACTCAATCTTGTGGCTTACATCGTTAGATTTACTAAATGCATCTATACCTTGAAGCTTGAACAACAGCAACAACAAAAATAGCGAGGGAATTTCGAGCCCTGGCTAATTCCCTTGCTAAATGCGTGGATTCTAGTAGTGATAAGTATTTGATGGTATCATTACTAAAAATAGGCAATTGCTTTCTTGAAATGGCCATTTTATGAAGTGAAGTCCAAGTTATTGTTTTTTGGGTTGTAAACTGTGAGATGAATGATGGACATGCCAAGGCCCTGTTTCTTCTTGAAGAAAAGAGAGAACCTTTGGGAAACATAGGCAATAGTAAAATTTCTAATTAACAATATCTTTTTTCATGTCAATTAATTTATTCACATTCTTTTTCTTGACATGCTAAACAGTGGATGATTTGTATCAGTGCAATGAAATGATTGGCAAGAATGATAGCCAGAAGTTTATGGCTAAAGGATCTACAAATCATTCTAGTATGTGGTTGTCAATGGGACAGAACGGACCAGCGGATAAACCATATTTTCCCTTCAAGGAAGGTTATTTATTTGTTATGACACTTAGGGTGGGACAAGAAGGGTTTCAAATGACAGTTGATGGAAATCACATAACATCTTTTTCTTATCGTGAGGTAATCTCTCTCATTCTCCTTTAAATTCTTCAACAGCGTGAGATTAAATGCACTTTCATTTCCTCCTAGTTGTGGTACAAATTAAGATGGTACTCAATGATTTATGAGACCTTAACTTGCTTTCTCTTTTGAACTATTCAATCCTCAGAACTTGGAGCCATGGCTTGTCCATGAAATGAGGGTATCTGGACAGTTGAAGTTAGTTTCTATGCTTGCCAGTGGGTTACCAACATCAGAGGATTCACAGCGCAATATTGTTGATTTAGAAGAACTGAAATCTGCTCCACTTCTACGACAGAAGTCACTGGATCTCTTTATTGGTGTCTTCTCTAAGGTGAACCATTTCAAGCGTAGAATGGCTGTTCGAAAAACATGGATGCAGTATCCTGAAGTTAGGAAAGGATCGGTGGCAGTGCGCTTCTTTGTCAGTTTGGTGAGAATTATATGTTATATATACAATGTAACCATTTCAATAAATTAGATTTCAATCATTTCATATCAAATAACCTTAGTTTCTGGAGTATATATGTGAAACAAACCGCTAACACACTTTATGCATGATGCTGCAGCATAAAAGTCAGATGGTGAACGAGCAACTCTGGGGTGAGGTGCAGAGATATGGAGACATTCAGCTGCTACTTTTTGTCGACTATTACAGTCTTTTAATCTGGAAGACTCTTGCAATCTGCATATTTGGGGTAGCCTCTTTTAGTCTGTTACGTTTGTGAAGTAAGAAATTTGTCACGTTGTTGCCTGATTTGGTATTTTGACAGACCAAGGTAATTTCAGCCAAATATGTCATGAAGGCAGATGACGACGCCTTTGTTCGTGTTGATGAACTATTAACATCTCTAAAAGGTGTCAATGCATCAAGTGGGTTGTATTACGGTCTTATCAGCAATTCCTCCCGGCCTCAACGATATAATGATAGCAAATGGTTTGTCAGCGATGAGGTACACATAAATATATGATATATCTCTTCTTATTCATTCAATAAAAGATGTGTTAATGTAGACTTGAAATCTAATGACTATTTTCAATTTGACTAAAGGAATGGTCTTCAGATGTTTTTCCTCCTTGGGCTCATGGCCCTGGTTACATTGTGTCGAATGATATAGCAAAGGAAATTTACAGACAACACGAGAAAGGTCAGCTAAAGGTATGCAACTGTTATATATACATATTGAAGGAGCTATACAATTGATGGAATGCAATATAATTAGTGTATGGATATATGGATGCAGATGTTTAAGCTGGAAGATGTGGGAATGGGGATATGGGTAGCAGAGATGAGAAATAAGGGTTTGGATGTGAGGTATGTGAATGAAACCAGGATTTGCACTCTGCAATGCAAGAATGGATACATGGTTGCTCACTATCAAACACCTAGACAGATGGTGTGCTTATGGCACATGTTGCAACTAGGAAGAGGCCCTAAATGCTGTTCAGACAGATAAAAACCTAGTTGCTAGCTATTATTAAGCTAGGGACAGATATTTAGGGGCAATTTTTTTAAATGATTAAATAATTATTCATTCATTCTTTCACAAATATACATTCTGTATATGGCATTCATCAAGTATTAACACATTTTTTCTACTTTTATTTTGTTAGTCATTTGATACATAAAATTGCATAAGAGAGTATTCATTCAAATAGCGAAATAGGGATATTATTGGATAAGATGATACAAAAACAAACATGCAAGCCCAAATTCAAAAGCAAAGAATTCCAACAAATGAACAAAAAACTAATGGTGACAACAACCAGAAAAGGCTTAAGCAGCCATGCAACCAACACCATAGCGAGTGTTGGGAAACACAAGAAACAAGGCACTACAAACCACCCCAACCATCAACGGAAAGCTCTCCATCACCTCGTCCATCTCCTTCTGGTGCCCCGGGAACAAACAACTCGTCACCCGGCTGTCCGAAAACGCGATCGCCACGAACACCATCACCGACATCATCGCGTGCACCAAGTCCGTCACTCCCAATTTAAACCTCTCCTCCCTCGGAACCTCCACCTCCAGCCCCGGCTTGAACACCGCCAGTCCCTTGGGCGTCACGAAACCGTAGTACACCGTCCCGTCCGGCCCGCGAAAGCTGTCCGTGAAGTGGAAGAAGAAGCAGGAGAGGGCGCAGATGCCCAGGTGGATGTGGATCATCACGGTGGCCACCGCGCTGCACTCGCCGGTCCCGTAGATCGCTGGGAGGACCATCTCGAAGGTCAGGAGGGTTCCGGTGGGGAGGAAGTTGACCAGCATTGACGTTTTCGAGATCGTTTTCTGGACGCCCTTCGCCACGGCTCGCCGCCGGCGTGCTTGCTTTGTTTGCTGAGCGCTTGGGTCGGCGGAGAACTGAGGGGAGGAGGGGAGGCTGGGGGTGGCGCCGCCTTGCGGGGTGGCGCTGTAGATTTTGATTCCGACGTCTTCTTCTACGATTTGATGCTCCATTTTCTTAGTCATACACAAGAATACAAGATAGTGCGGATAGATTATTTCAGTGAATATTTATATTTGTGTGGGTTTTGTGATTGGATTGGATTTGAAATTTTGGAGGCGGTTATTGACGGTTAAGTAGGAGACGCTAACCGTTGATTAACGTTCAAATTTTACGATGGATCGGGTGGGCCTTATATCTTAGGCCTATTAGGTCTTTAGTTGGGCCAAATCTATTATAATATATAAAGGAGAACCCTCTTTGCCACATGTCACTCTTTCAGATTTTAGAGATATATTTTTATTTGTTTATTAACAAGTAATTCTTTAAAAAAATTATATACATTTTTCATGAAAAAAAAAAAACTACTTTTCTATAAACTGCTTACAACTACCTGCCACATGATCTTATTAGTTCAACAATAATTAGTAACCACTCATTTCATGGTTACCACCACCCATATCTGGAAGTTCAGTGTGATACAAGATACTGAAGGTCATTATTGTCCTACAAGGCAAGGCAACAATATCATTATGCATGTGTTAGTGTTTGTCTATCAGATATTATGAAATACATGGGGTTTGATCATTGATGCAGCAACATCATCAGAAGCTATAACATTACTGAAGCTCTAATATTCATCTTTACTTGGGATTATGTTAGAGTTATAGCTGAGGAGCAGATAACAAAGTCAAAGATTATGACAAGAAATCCTGTTTTTGTTGCTTCAGATTCCCTAGCCATTGAAGCTCTTCAGAAGATGGTCCAGGGTTAGATATTTATTGCTTAGTTTCAGGGTCTTACATTGATTGGTCCTTTATTACTAATCATGTACATGATTAAGTGACTAACACCTCAATAATTGTTGTTTCACCGAAACATAGTTGATAGATAAATTAACGAAGAAAAAAATGTAATTTTTATGCTGATTGAGTTATGATATTCTATTTTATTCAATATATATATATATATATATATATATATATATGTATTCATAACTAGCAAAATCTGCAGGTTTCTCTGATGATGAGTTCTCATGACAATTTGAGTTGCATAATTCACACAACCATCCATATATCATTTGGGTGTCAAACTATTGTTTAGTATAAATTAATATAATGTAACTTAATATTTTAATATTTGATTCTTCACATCTCACTTTTAAAATTTTCATTTTTATCTAAAGTTTAAATCACCTTCTTCTTCATCATCTGTCTTTGTTGTTTGCAACCATGGCTAGACGCACAACTGCTTCTGCCTTTCATTGTCGAATGCTATGTCTCACCCCCACAAATTCCACATGTTACAACTCACTAGCACAACCACCACCCATACTAATCTTCTTTGAATCGTAATTAGGGAAGCTATCTAAACAACACAGTGGGAGGATTAAAATTGAGACAAAACTCTTCATTTGTTCTTGATTTTTGATGTTCTACTTTTCAATAAGAAGGAATTTCATATCAAAATAGAACAGCCAGTTTTTTTTATTAGTCAATATACCATCGGGATATTAGATTAGTTTTATAAACATTTTTTATGTTTAGTCTAAGAAATTATGTTAAACTACGCAATCATATTTTGATTTGTATTGATTCTTCAAATTTTGAATATTTAGTTACGTACTGTGATAATTTGTTCATTGTTTATAACAACATTGAAATATCTAACATATATATTATTGATTGAATATACATGTTTCACTAGACATGTATATATTTTAATATATTTTTCAACTAAAATATTTTAAAATTTTCTACTAAAATTGGCAATTCAAGGTTCTTCAAAACTAACTTTACTATTTCTAAGTTAGTTTTAGATAGGAATTCAAGTTTTAATTAAGTTTTGTTGATTTAGTTAGATTTGATCATAAAGCGGTTTGAATTGCCAATTTTTATGAACTTACGGATAATTTGCTCATGAACAACCTCCGTGCATCGCACGGTAAATACCTTTTAATTACTACTCTACAGTAATAGTGTTAATTTTTGTATAATTGATACTATAAATTGATCCATAGATTTAATTACTACTCTAGAGTAATAGTG
>JAYMTK010001658.1:0-15732 GCA_036897405.1 Pelargonium myrrhifolium | reverse complement strand
AAATTAATAATTTACTACTTATTACTTAATAACATAATGAAGATTATTACTTTATATTATTAGTTAATGGCAAATTAGTTGTAACTCCTTTTGAATAAAATAGCTTATGTGACATCCTATGAGCCATTTTCACCAACTTTTATATACATAGTATAGGATTTTGTATCGTTTTATATTTAATTTAAAGTGTAATGTTATATTCCCGAAAATTGTACAATAAAGTAATATAATTTGAGACCAAATCATAAGAAGAAAAAAACATTTTCGTAAGAATCAAAACCAAACAACTACACGAAAACCGGACCTTCCCCCCATTATTATCGCGCTTCCATTACAAAAAGGCCATACATGAGCTCATTATTTACACAAACTGCCCCTCTTCTTCTTCTTCTTCAACTGTGTCTCCTCCGCTTCTGCGTATCTTCGAGCTCCGATTCCGCAACAATGGCGACTTCTACGAACTGAACTCGGTAACTTGTAACACCAGTTTCCAACTCCTTCAACTTCAAATTTATTGCAAAACGACAATAATATGAACTGAACTTACCGATTCTTCTTCTCCTTCTCCTTCTCTTCAAATTTGATTTTCGATAAGCTCTGCAGCGCTGTTCAAGATCCAAAACTGTGTAATGCGAAGGTTTGTTACTGATTTTGTTGCTGTTATTGGAGGAAGATTTTCAAATGCTCGCGTCCGTACAGGAGAGAGTGGCGATGAAAGAGAACGAAGACGAGCTCTCGCTCTTCCTCGAGATGAGGAGTCGCGAGAATGAGGAGAGGAATCTTCTCAGTCTCCGCAACTCAATCGACTCGCAGCTCGTTGATCCCCTCGGTTCGCCTCCTCTCTCTCTCTCTCTCTTCATCACCTTGTTTCAGTGTTTTTTTTTCTCTCTGTAAATTAAAAAGATGTTTCTAGAAGATAATTTGTGCATTGATTGATTGATGAAGATTGTGCTTGGCAGGATCTAAGCATGAGGTCTCTCCCAAGGCAAATTTGGTATCGTCAGTGCCTGTGCGCAGGACTCGGATAGATGAGTTCTTGCACTCAGAGAATGAGAAACATGATTACGATTGGTAATTGATCTTCAGCTTTTGTTTTTGTTTATGCAATTTTAAAGCAATGATTGTTGTGATCTGTTGAGAGACATTTCCAAATAGTAGTGGTTTAGTTGAGCAATGAACATATTTTTCTTGAATGTCAATGCTTTCTTTATGGTTCTGTTCCTATATTCTCTGCCATGGTACATTTAAGATGAAGCACCTAGTGCTCTGGATATATACATGGATTCGAGCATCCAATTCTAATTAGGTTAAGTATGAGATGAACTGGCAAGCAGTGAGTGTTTGTAAAGTTCTTTGTAGAGTAGTGGAGAGGATGTAGATACTTGTGGGGTCTCGTGGCCATGTATGTCTTGATCTCATGCATTTGCTCGGGATATATATATGGGTTCGAGCATCCAATTCTTATTAGGTTGAGTATGAGTTGAATGAACTGGCAAGCAGTGAGTGTTTGTAAAGTTGTTGTGGAGTAGTGGAGAGGATGTAGATAATTGTGGGGTCTTGTGGCCATGTATGTCTTGATCTCATGCATTTAGGTTCTCTTTTCTTGTTAACTTTTTGAGGGAACTTTCATCATTTTGTTGAAACTCATGAATTTAAGATATCTTTTCTAGTTAACTTTTTAAGGAACTTTCATTATTTCTTAATTGCTCCAACTGGAGAACCTACTTATGGATGTTACCTTGCTGGCTTGCTCCAAATCTTTGTATAAATGGTGGATTTTGGGGGAAAATGAGAGAAGAAAACAGTTAGATAGAGTTTGGATTATAATTTTTGTTCAGCAATGAGAATCAAGAATGAGAATGGGAATGAGATTCTCATTTTTCACGTTTGCATTTGGACTCTTCGTTCATGAAAATGTCTTTAGAATGAGATTCTCATTCCCATTACAAAATATCTAATCCGAATATGCTACCTTAGTTGAAACTCCTAATATTTTGCCCCTCTTTAATTTATCTGAAAACATTATGCAAATGGTTTATTGATCTTCTATTGCAAATTTATCCATGGAAGAATGAACAATCTTGTGATATATCAATATGATCTGATCGTAACTAACTATGCACGATATTCATCAGCCTATATTGTTGCTGTGTTAATTTCTGTTGGTTCAATATCAAAATCATTATGTTGCAGGAATTCACATACATGCATCCGTTTGCAGTTTATATGTTATAGATATACAATGATTATAAAGGGAAAAGAAGCTTGTTTTAGCATTGCCACATATTAAATTTGGTGTTTTTATGGTGCAAAATAATTATTACTTCTGGGCTGGTATTTATTAGCGTTTTGTCCTGTCTTTCAGGCTCCTTACTCCACCTGGTACCCCACTCCTGGAGACCGAGTCACAAAAAAATGTGATGAGTCAAACTGATATTTCTAATGCTCGTCCTGCTGTTCTGAAATCTAGAGTAAGAATTCTAATATTCAAGTCTAGATGCTTATGAGCATTGTCAATTGATTGTTAATATGCCAATCGAACTCTCAAATACAAGATGCCTTTGGATTTTGTCATCTGAACTCTGATTCTGAATTGTCACCGCGTTATGGTTTGCTAGTATGATTGATTTTGAACGTTCTAGCTTGCTTTTATATAAAGGTTTGCGAAAATGGCGTTCATGTTATTGTTTCTTTGCGTTGCAGCTGTCTAATCTTCAGATTGAGCCTACTACTACTACTACTCCAGAGGGTAATGTAGCGTCTAAGCTCCCAAATTCGGGTCAAAACTCTTCTGGCGTTAGAAGCAGATGGCCTTCATCATCCGGAGGCCCTAAACCCGCTACTAGTAGACAGTCAACGCCAACTGGACGACCAACCTTGCCCGCTATAGTCAAGTCATCAAGAGCTTCCACTCCCACTTCACGAGCCACCGTGACTTCAACCAAACCCACTGCTTCTGCAAGATCAGCAGCACGTTCTTCTACACCACCGACCAGACCTTCCGTACCAGCTTCTAAGTCAACATCAAGATCGTCTACACCAACCCGACGATCATCTACTCCTTCAAAAGCACCCACTCGTTCTTCTTCAGTGACAAAGGCAGGTCCCGCTCGTGGCAGTTCTCCAACAGTGAAATCTAGGCCTTGGAAACCCTCAGAGATGCCCGGTTTCTCAAATGAAGCTCCTCCGAATTTAAAGACGTCGTTGGCTGAAAGACCAGCTTCAGCTTCTCGAGATAGGCCCGGAGGGGCGAGTAATGTTCAAACCTCTTCTGCAAGAGTGAGGCAAAAATCTTGCTCTCCTTCTAGAGGGCGGGCTTATAAAAGTGGGGGCTCCGCTACAAAAGTGGGTAGGGCACATTCCAATGACAATGTGAACCCGGTGCTTATGGGAACACAAATGGTTGAAAGAGTAGTGAACATGAGGAAATTGGCACCGCCTAAGCAAGATGGTAATCGCTCTACAAATAATAACTCCGTTGGGAAGTCCTCTTCGGCCACTGACAGCTCCGGCTTTGGGCTAACTATCTCTAAGAAGTCTCTGGATATGGCAATGAGGCATATGGTGCGTGTCTTCTTCCTTATGCTTTATCCTATGTCAATATTTTTGCCATATTGATTGTTATCGTACACGGTGAGCTACTTAATACTAGCTCCGTTTCTGAATAGGTGTCGTTTTTAATGTGATTCACAGAAATTAAGAAATTGTGTGAAATAACCTAGCTAGCCTTATTCACTCGTTTGTATACCCGTTAAAACTTTCTCACTCTTAATTACTCGGGGAACTATCTCCTCTGGAAAGGAGATCATTGATCTGAATCGTGACTTTGAGTGGAGCGAGTGACTTTTCCTAATTACTCGTGTCATTTTAATGTTTTTCATAGAAATTAAGAAATTGTGTGAAATGACCTAAGTAACCTTATCTACTCGCGTGTGTACCGTTTAAACTCCCACTCATAATTACTTGTGGAGCTATCTCCTCAACAAAGAAATTAAGAAATGCTAGCTCCGTTTCTGAATAGGTGTCGTTTTAATGTTATTCATAGAAATTAAAAATCGAGTGAAATGACCTAACTAACCTTATTTACTCGTTTGTATTCCCGTTAAAGCTTTCTTGCTCTTAATTACTCGTGGAACTGTCTCCTCGGTAAAGGAGATCATTGATCTGAATCGTGACTTTGAGTGGAGCGAGCGACTTTTCCTATAAGGTTTGTGAAAGCAAAAGAAACCCCGTATATACCATTGTTGTGTCATACCGTGCACTGGAAGCGAAAACATTTCACTTTATTTTGGGTAACCAAAGAGGTAGTTTCTCGCTGTTAAACTAGAAAGTATCTGCTTGTTGCGATTTACATGTTGAGAAATGAGAAATAAAGATACCGATGTACATCTTATTGCGAAAACAATAACAACTAAGAAACCTTAGGTTTCTTCCCAAGAACTCTAATGTATCCAAAATGAAAAAATTCCGAAAGTATAAAAATGACCAAAACGCCCCTCAAACAAGCTCGGGAAGCGAAAATACTGCCTAGACACTAGGAAAAGCCCTGTGATCTTTGTTTGTTGGCCCATTCGTTGACATCAGTACTATTGAATCCTAGTAGTGTCTCGTCTCTTGCATCAGATACTGATATTCACTCTCAATGTCTTTTTCGTGTGCAGGACATAAGACGAAGCATTTCGTCTTCCGGTAGTTTGCGCCCACTTACGACAAACATCCCGGCTTCCTCTATCTACAGCGTGAGGTCGGGTCACACAAAAACCAAAACAGGCAGTGTTACAGATTCTCCTCTAGCCACGAGTAGCAATGCTAGCTCCGAGCTGAGCGTCATGTGCTTGGACGCGAGTGACAAGGAAGAGAACTATCTCGGAAACGAGAGCAAACTCCTCTCCTGCGAACCAGCGTGTTAACCGTCAACCCGAAATATCTCATGTAAGCTCTTCCACCTATTCTTTTCGGCTCTTTTAGGGCTAGGAAAATGAATCGAACACGTGTAGGATAATTTACCGGAAAGGTTTGATTATGCATATAATAAACCTGAGGACCCTAAGCTATATATGTTTGTTGAACTATGAGTTGATTGTTGATGAAGTTACTGGCTTCGTCTTCATTTATGAAAATGTACTTGTGATCAGAACTAGTTTTAGTAAAATTCTGATAGCTTTTGTTCTAAATAGTTATGTCTATGGTCTAACATTTTCTCTTAACTATTATTCTACGATCGGGTTTAGTTAGCATAAATTGATCCCGACCAATTTTTGGGTCAGGTTGGACAAACCTGCCAGAACCCGTACAATTTACATGTAAATCCTGAATTCATCCCAACCCGCAACCCGAAAGGGTCAATCTCGGATTAGTTATTTTTGACCCAAACTTGAAAAAACCCGACTTTTGACCCAAACTTGAAAAACCCCGACACTGATCTCGAATTGTCCCCGATCTAGTTATGAATGGTAACGATATGCTTCAAGTTCGAATTATTTCTTTAGATTGCTTGTAAAGCTTTCCAAATTCAGTCTAAGCCTAGGTCCGAGGAGTGTTCATGGGTGGGTCACCCGCCCGTGAACCTGAATTGCTTGTCCAATCCATACCTCACGGGTTGATTGTTTTCAATTTATGGGCCGCGGTTAGTTTTCAGGACAAGATTGGGGTAAAAAAATTCCACGCCTTTATATTTTGCAACTTTTTTTGCGATTTTACCTTTTTCTCTGAGCGACAAAAAATTCCACGTGTTCATATTTTGCAACTTTTCTCTGAAAGTCGAACCGAATCTGGTCTACCGTGGACGGGTACCTCAAAACCGTGGTGAGACCGAACCGACCGAACATCGGCAATCTTTTTATCTTCACTATATAATGATTTGAATTTAGAGCCGGCAAAATGGACCCGTACCCGCGGGTATCCGCCACCCGACCCTAAAAATGTTGAGTTCGGTTTTATTTTTCAACCCTAAAAAATCTGGTCGGGTCGGGTATACCCGGTGTTTTATGCGTAAAACCCGATTTTTGACCCTAACCCGACCACCCTATAGGGTCGGATTAGGATTTTTCAACCTGACCCGACCGTACTTTTTGCCACCTATATTTGAATTTATGCCAAGCAAATTCAGATTATTGAGTTATACAATAAATATTTTTCTCTCTTCATAGAACTCTGAAAACTAAAATTCAACTAAGAAAAATACAAATTTGAAACAATTGGAATGTTCCTTTGTGAACTCAGAGGAAGTGTTCATAATTGACTTGTAATATTTTATTACGACCTTTTGTATATGTGGTTTAAATTCAAAACTGAATGGCCTGTCAGTGTCATGTTCAAGATTGTTGATTTTCAGTGCCATTTAATTTGTGCTGTGTTTTTGTTTGATGCGAAGAAATTGAGTCAACTCGGTATGTCAACTCATGCCCACCACAACTCGGTATGGATATAAATTCGAGGGTACTCGAAATCTGATATGTATTTTTTGAGTTTTGATCTTAGAGAATAGATTCGATTAATTTGTATACGAGTCGGATTAATTTGTGGAACTCTCGTGAGTTAAATTTGAAACTCAACTCAAAAATCGCAAACACGTGCGTTCTAAAGTCCTGTTTAAATTAAACTTTTTTTTTTGTTAGAAATGTGAAGCTTGATGTGAGAGAAAAAATAATGGGACACTTCAAGGACTAGTAGATACATGAAAAGTTGTAGAAAAAGGGCACAATATGTCTAAATGGCCGTGCAAATCAATTGAACAAGTATTTGAGAGGATAAAAAATTTCAGATTGACGATACTGTCAGAAAAAATGAGCATTCAAAGAAAATAAACGCGGTTCATTTAGCACGAACAAGCCATCAGATTAAAAAAAAAAAACTAAAATTGTTAGTTATAATAAACTGAGTACTAGTTATGTTTAAAGTTTAAACCAATCATATAAGTTTATAGGTATAATGTATATCAGTTAAACTAATAAGGTGATAACATTTCATTTAAAATCATGGATCCGGACGGGTCGTTCCGCTCCCACAAATCACTTGGATGAGTATAAATGATTTTAAATGAGGTGTCGTCACCTTATTGACTTTGTTAAGTTGCAACTGATATAATTTTATATCAGTCAACTGATATACATTTTACCCTATATATATATATATATAACCAGTATTATAAGGGTAGATGTCATGAAATATTGCTATCCGACTTTAACATGCTCACAGGCTATGTTTTCTTTGTTACAATAACACATGGTTTCCATTTCCCGGTCTAATTTGTTCTTCCATGTTTCTGGATACCGCCTCTCGTTACTAGTAAATTAGTAATGAAGTTTTTGCTCAGTTGTTCCTCTTTCTTTATCATAGGTGCATGAAAAGGAGTTTCTTCTCAAGGACTTGGTAATGGAAGGCTTAGTTGGCGGAGATAGAAGATTAGGCGAGGTTTGTTCCAAAAGGGTATACAGAATACTTATGGCTCAATCCGGAACCATCAAAACGGACGATGTTGAGGATGGCGCCGATTTCTTCAGACAACAGCAGTCTTTAGCTACTCCCTGTTGCAATTCTTAGCATTCTTCTCAAACCCGAACCGTTATCCGTGGATACTACATAGTGAGTTCGTCATGCACATTTTTTTGTTGTTGGTAAAACTCCCTTTTGTGGATAGTTTATAACCCTACATTTGTTTAGCCTGAACTGTCCTCTCTCTCTCTCTCTCGAGGTACCTGATCAATGGCCAGAGAGAGCTGTTGGCGGGTTGGCGGGTTGACGGGAGTGAAGTCAATCTCGAGAATGAGGTACGTTCTTTTAGGGTTCTGTTTGTGTAAATACGTAATTGATGAAATCAAAAGTTGGCGTCTTTTAAGATGTAGGGATGTTGTTTTGTTGTTGTCGTATAAGAATTGACAGGCGATACCTACCTTTTCTTTATAAAGATGGATCAAATAAGTAGAGGCGTCTTTGTAATTATGTTCTTTTTAAGTTGGTCAAGTGCTCTTCTTTTCTCATTTCGCTTAATGCAATTTGAACTTATAATCTTTGCTAGAGAAGTGGGACTCGAACTATTGAGACACCTCCGTTTTTAGAAGTGATAATTTGGATTTTACGTCGAGTTGGATTGAGTTTTTTCGAGTTTGTGTTGAAAAGGCCGTGCTTGAACTCATCAGTCAATCTCAAAGGATTTCAGGTCGGATTTGTCATTTATCAAGAAAAACCAAACTCGACTTTTTTCACATTGATGGGTTTTAATTGAAGTCTCAATTTACTATCTTACAAGTTATTTATATATATTCCTTTTGTCTAAAAGTAAGCGTCATTTCTCTATTTGAGAAAAATTTATAAAAAAAAAATGTGTGATATATGTACTATTGTATCTTTATAATCATGTGTCGAGAGATACTAACTTTTTATAAGAATATTATTGATGATGAGTAATATAAACATCAGTTGCACTAATAAGGTGATGACACCTCATTTAAAATTATAGATTCGGACAGTTCGCTCCGTTCTCACAAATTCACTTGGGTGAGTATAAATGAAATTTGATGAGGTATCATTAGTTTGATTAAGTTGCAACTGATATAAAGTTATATCAGTCAACTGATGCACATTTTACTCATTAATGATTCATGCATAACTAACGTACTAGAAAAATAAAATAAAACACTTGTTTTGGAACAAAATTTAAGAGAAATAAGACGTTCATTTAGAAACGGATGGAGTTTTTGCTATAAAATGTCGTAAAATTGTTGATAAGTAGCGTTAAAACTATAAAAATGAACTTGGATGGAAATTTCATTCTTGATTCTCAACTCTTAATCTGATGATACTCAAAGCTATAGAACTTTTGTCTCAAGATTTCAAAAAGAAGCATCACACAAAGATAGTCTCATGTCATTATAGTTCATGTATCAACAACAAAATGAACCTCATATTCTTGAAACTCACATCACCAAGAACCCACAACGATGATCAAAGACTTATTCTTGGAAATATAGCTATAATATTTTGACCACTTTAAAACTCCATGCTATCAACAAGAATTTACTGGGAAGAAAAGTTGCTGCACAGTTCAAAATATGTCATAGTGCTTAAGCTTTTATTGGGTGCTATATATATCTTCAAGAGTGAGAAACCAAGTTGGTCTCAAAACAAGCGATTCAGAAACCATAATTAAAGCATCAGCTACCTCACAAATCCACTGAGGCTCACACTGTCTCCTCCACCTTTGCTCATTTTTCCAGAGGATATGCCAAGATCAAATGGTCCTAGAGAATCATTCTGTCCAGCCGAGCATCAATGCAGTAATGTTAGATATTTGTTCGGTCTTAGATATACATAACAATTTGGGCCGCGAGCCTAAACAAGTCGGGCTAAAAAACACTAGTGTTTCGATTAAGTTTCTTTTCATCAGCTAACATGACCTGGTGCATAATGTTTTTTTTTTTTTTGATACAGATAGGTGCCGAAATCCTATCTTGCAACGACCTATTACCCACAAGTCAAGTAAATGTTGGAGCCGATAAAAAGTTGCAAAACAAGAATGCATCTTTTAGCCCAGCCTATTTTGGGCATGCTATCCATATAGCGTTTGTATTAGAATTAAGGAAAAGGATAATAATTTATGTGAGTGAAAAGCAGGCATCCTATACCTAGCAATTTGGGCCACAGGTAGAACCGGCAAAATGTACCTGTACCTGCAACCCAATCCTATAAATATTGGGTTCGGGTTTGAATTTTCAACCCTAAAAAAATCAATCTGAGTTAGGGTCAAGTTGGGTATACCCGCCATTTTATGCTTAAAACCCGTCGTGTTACCCTATGGCCAGGTCTGGAACTCTTACATGGCGTTTGTATTAGAATTAAGAAAAAAGGAAAATAATTTAAGTGAGTGGAAGCGGGCATCCTATACACGGGCCAAAACGCTTGTGTTTCTATCGAGTTGCTTTTCGTCAGCTCTAACATGACCCACCACTAAATGGGACAGGCTATAGTGCCGATAAAAAGTTGTAAAACAATAACGCTTGAGTTTTTAGGCACAACCTAATTTAGACCTGCGACCCATAATTACAGGTCCGAAACTCTTAAAGTAGCATTCGTATTAGAAATTTCATCCAGGAATGATAGAAATGAAAACGGGATTCTCATTCTATGTTTGAAGTAGAGAATAGCTTTAGAATGGGAATGACGTTCTTATTCCCATATTTAATTCTCATTTCGTTCGGTAGTTTTTTCAGAAGATACGCCGAGATCAAAAGGTACTAAAGTATCACTCTATCCAGAGTTTGGATAAGAATTTCATTCAAGAATGGGAATAGAAATGAGATTCTCATTCAAGAATAATGTTCCTATTCCCATTCTTGTTTTGAAAAATAAATCCAAACACTACCTTTTGGGTAAGAAATTTTCAGGAAAAGTTGAAAAATAAGTACCCATTTAATGCCGGTCAGGCCAAGGCTGCTTTCATCGTTGTATCCTCGAGAGCAAAGCAACAGATCTGTTTCGGTTTCTTGACAAGCACGGTCTTGTGGAAGCCCAGATTGTGTATTGACCTGCAACATATAAATCATATACAGTAATGTATAGAGACACACTTTTGACAAAAACCAAATAAATAAGAATAGAGCAGACCTCAGTTGATTTGGGGAATTTGAACGGGTTAGAACCAATGTCTTGACTGCATCCTCCAAAATGAGCATTTCCACGCAGAGCCGGGAAATCTTTTGCTGAGGAAGAGAACGTTTTCTGAGAAGGAAATGCATGGCATGTGTCTTCAGCATCCAAAATGGATGAGCGCAAGTCCTGAGGGAGCCTCGGAGGTTGAGATTGGTTTAACTGGGCAGCAATGAAAGCGTCGAAGGAATCAGAGATTAGTTGAGATGGTTGGAAGCTTCCATTTGATTTTGGATCAAAATTGTTGATCCTTCCGTGTAGGGATGCTTCGGAAAATAGGCCTCCAATGCTGATATTTGTAAGGCTATCGTTCCAAAACGAGGAGGATGATGGTTGGGCGAGGTTTTGATCCGTCTTCACTTCGTTGTCCTAGTTTGAAGGAATAATGAGCATTTTTCAGAAATGTGATGTGTTAAGAACAAATACTTGCAGTTTCACAATATTATGATATAACAATCCTAAGTAAAAAGCATGTAAATAGGTGGACAGAGGCTGCTTCACAAGATCATGTGTAAAGTTGGATCTTAATCAAGAACTTCAGATTATGCTGGTTAAGAATGTTTAACTAGTGTGCGCGCGTATAGAGAGAGTAAGCAAGAAATCGTTACATGCCAAACTCTCATAGGCTTGGCTGATTCTAAATAATTGACTCTCTCTCTCTCTCTGTACGCACACGTATAGAGAGAGCAAGCAAGAAATCGTGACATGTCAAACTCTCATAGGCTTGGCTGAGTCTAAGTCATCGACTCTCTCTCTCTCATGACCCGATATTAACTTTGTACTCTAACACACCCCCTCATATGCAAGCCAATTATTGTTTTGCACGTGCCCGGTGCTCTAATTTTGACATTTTGTTTCAATTGCAATAGAGGCGGGACTCAAACTTGTGAGTTGTGACCTCTGAGTCTAGAACACTCTTATACTATGTCGCAGACCAAATCAACTAAAAGCTTAAGATGGCATGTGATGGCCCGATATTAACTTTATACTGACAAAGACCTATACAATGATTCTACTATAATTTTGTTACATATTAGAGTGAGGCAATTTTGTGGTGCGTATGTTGAATGTGAAACTCTTGAGACAAGCGATGTGCACCAACCATATATGCTAAACTTCATATTCAGAAACTTCCACAAATTCATTTTGGTAACAGACCCAATTTGGTCCTTGAATTTTCGTGTTTAGATTTAATTTGGTCCCTTAACTTTTTTTAACCCCAAATAGTCACTACTTTCATGTTTAGACCAAATTGGGTGTCTTACCATTTAGTTTTTACTACTCAGAAAGGAAGGAAACTAGGAGAGACTAGAGATTATACCAGAGTGTAGACTGTCTCATCAGCTCCTTTTTTCTCTTCTGCATCGACTGGTTTGAATTCTTCACTTATTGTTTCAACAGGTTTCTCACCGTCACGAGTACTATCCAGTTTAGAGTTGCACGCCTGTTGTAACGAATGCTCTAGGCAAGTTGATGTTGAAGGCACTCCAGAGGTTGTAGTATTGGAGATAGAGAACCAGCCATACCTTAAAGAAAAAAACATGAATAAATCAGAATGTTATGTTAAACCACTTAATAATTAGAGAAAGTCGGGTGTTGCACATGAACCTTAAGCGAAAAACAGCGGGACTTCCAATAGCTGC
This sequence comes from Pelargonium myrrhifolium, assembly GCA_036897405.1. Lineage (NCBI taxonomy): Eukaryota > Viridiplantae > Streptophyta > Magnoliopsida > Geraniales > Geraniaceae > Pelargonium > Pelargonium myrrhifolium. The sequence goes on along the minus strand of JAYMTK010001658.1, from coordinate 3,445 downwards.
ATACACATCTCCTGCACTGATCTCACTGTCATTCATTGTCCATCCTCTGGAATTTGCAGAGTTTTCTAGCGCTTTGTACGGGAAAAGGACGAGCTCCCCATGAGCAATGCTTGAGCAACCCCACTTGCTGTTAAGGTGCTTAAGCACGGAAGATATCTTTTTCTGAGCTCTTAGAGTGAGTTCCAAGTAGGGATTGTGTCCATCCTGTAGAATAGCACAATAATATTAACTTTCTAGATACAAAAACAACAATAACAAAAAGATTCATAAAGTGCTTAATTCAATAATTCATGACTCTATCTACCTTTTCAAGTTCTAGACGAGTAATGTCATTTATTGGGAAAAGCTGCAACTTAATTTTTGTCGGAGGGTTACGAAGTGTTTGCCCAGGATGAAGCTCTAGAACCGGTAATTTTGTTGTTATTTGTGGCGAATATGTGCCTTTGACTAAAAGCTGCTTAGGAAAGGCCTCCAATGCGCTAGGAGGTGAAGAATGCCCAATTACTCCTCCTAATAAATGAAGTATTAAATAGAAAGTTAAACAAAAGTGATATATAGAATGCTTTAAAGATAAATTCACAAAAGCAACAGTGTATAAAACTACGATAAGATGGCTTACCAGTTGCTTTCTGACTGTTCCGACTAGTTTTCTTGGTAGCAGCGCAATCTTTACCCAGATTTTGCTCTCTAGGGGCTCCAACAGCCTTCCTCTTTTGCTGTCTAGCACTTTTCATAGTAGTTCAGATCTGCCTGAAACTTGAAAGACACGCTTATCCTTAAACTACTCAAAGACAGTAATTTCAGGTATAAGAGAAAACAGTCAGATTCAATGTATACACACACACACACATCATAGTGTCTTGTTCTTAGCAATCATGGAATCATGATCCAAGGTTTGGCTATACAGTAAATTGGAAAAGAAAATATTATACAAAATTACAAAGTACAAACCCATTTTTATACATATGGCAACTATGTCACCCAACCTGCAGGCATGATGTTTGCAGACAATTCAAATCTTGTATTCACTAAACTGAAAGGTTGAGCATGAATTATCACATCCAATGCAACAGCACAACTATGAAAGTTCCTGTTTCTTGGATAGCCTCAACCACATTCCCCTAATACCACAAATTTCACATCCTGAGTCCCTGACTCATACAAGGCACAACATAACCTAATCAAATAATGAGAACAGCTCTTTTGCAGTACAGACACAGTAACTTCATGGCAGTGGCAAGACTAAATAGGAGAGCAGAAAGGAAAACATTTGCTCGTTCATATCTGATACATGACCAAGCTACACAATACCCAGACTGGGTAACCAAACCATAACACAAAAGAACAGTATGATTTCCAAGTAAACCTTAATTCATGCAATCATTTCAGCTCTGGGACCTTGATTCTTTTTTCTTCTTCTTACACCTAAGTTTTTAGAATTCAGTTGTCTCTTACAACTCAACAACAGCCACAACCTTTAGATAAATTCTTCAACAAAACTCCTAGGGATCTCTTCAGATATTTTTCCTCCGTTCTATCTTATCAAATGCTATCTCCTCCTTAAATGTTATCGTCTCTCTTCTTATTACTTTCTTTTCTCCTAATTGGATTCTTCAGGGATCACTAGCCACCCTTAACTAAGCTAAACATACTTAAACCACCTTCATGGCTTCATAGGTTTTCCACATCTTATTTTCAATTGAAACTACTTCAACTCTTGCTAGTAGGACCAGACCCTCTTCCTTTTCTTAACTTAGGACCGATCATTTTACAAGAGCACAAGCTGCGCAACAAACTTAACAAAAATGCACATTCCCAGACTCCCAAAATACTAGAAATTTAAGTGTTGATAATTATGTTTTGGCCTGTTGATTTCTGTAAGCTAGTCAAATAGGGGAGAGGGCTATTCATGTAGTCACTCAAGCAAATCAATGAAAACGAACATCCTCTCTCTCTCTCAACATTTCTTTGTTCTCTTTCCTTCTTCTCTCCGAATCTGCAACAACTATTTCCTCTCTTTTATCCTCTGTTCTGTGTGATTCTATGTTCTTCGACTCTCTCTCTCTCTCTACATTTCTGCGTTCTCTTTTACTTCTCTCCGAGTCTGTAACATCTATTTCCTCTCTTTTATACTCTGTTCTGTGTGATTCTACGTTCTTCAATTAAGTCTCTCTCTCTCTCTCTACTTCTTCTCTCCGAGTCTGTAACAACTATTTCCTCTCTTTAATACTCTGTTTCGTGTGATTCTAAGTTCTTCAACTAAGTCTCTCTCTCTCTCTGAACATTTGTTCTCTTTCCTCCTTCTCTTCGAATCTGCAGCAACTATTTCTTCTCTTCTATACTCTGTTCTGTGTGATTCTATGTTCTTCAACACAGTGGTTGCATAACAACTACACATTCAATATTTTCGATATTTCTACCTAATACGCACCAAAAACCCTAAAATCACGCTCCAATTCAACCGCAACAACAGTAACGAACAAAACACCTAAAAATCCCGAATGAAGAAACGCAATCAGCTTCCATCTGCGCACAAATAGTTCAAATAACTACGAGAAACCCCAAATCTATCAAAATCGGGAGCTAGGTTTTCGAAATTCAAGCATCACCAAACCAAAACCCGCCGATTATTCACAAGATACAAAAAATTATTCCAAATTGAGCACCGAATCAGTAAACACAAAACTATAATCGATAGAGAAGAGATCTGAGAATTGAAGCTTACGAGTATAGACTGGAGCAATGAGAAAAATCGCTTACCAGGAATCGACGAATTGAACGAAGCCAGTTTTGCAGAGAAAGAGACGATCGATTGCGAATATTTGGGGAAATATTTGGCGGGATTTGATATTTATAGGGTCGAGTCGGTCAAAATTTTGAATTGCCGCCATTATTTTGGGAAAGTAAATTACAACTTTATCCAAAAAGTTCTACAAAATTACAAGTGATACCTTGGGTGAATTAGTAACTTGGGGAGATGACTATTTGGATCTAAACTCGGAGAACACAAAACTCGATTTGCTTTTTTGCATGTTCAAGTTGCATACAATTAGAGTTTGCAATTTAGACCTGGTTTCGCGAACAACCAGAGTGGAATAGAAATTAGTCGGGTCTATTTTATAAAATTTAAACCGCAATTTTTCAAACAATTCAAACTCAAGTCTAAATTATGAGTTCTATTTCTATATCAAGTTCTGACAAATAGAACCGATAATTTGTACTCAAAACCCGAGAAAACCTGAAGTTCTTTCAATTTGGATTTGAATCAAGCTTGTCAACCTAAACTCGAACAATCCTAACTGGAGCCCTTTCGAGACTCAAAATGACAACTCTAGTAGCGTGTACCGGTCTCTCCGGGTCAACCTTCCGAGGCAGTTCATGGGGTTCACGGACTACCCGTTTGCGAAGACCCGGGATGGAGACCCGAGGCCGTTCCCGGGTCACG
>JAYMTK010001657.1:0-15733 GCA_036897405.1 Pelargonium myrrhifolium | reverse complement strand
GAGTATGTAATTGACCGAACTATTACATGTGGCTTGTGAGTCTATTTATAGAGCTCACCTTACCTGACACATGGCGGCTTTTGATTAGCTGATGTCGGTGTGGGTCCCATGGGTTGTTTGGTTTTTTCCTCAATGTTGGTTCTTCTTCCCAACAGGTGAGATGAGCATGCGTGATCTTCCTCATACCTGTGGTCCGCCTCCGGGCGTAGACGCGAGGGCGCATGCGCGGGAGGCGGCGCATGGGAGAGGTCGTGCGTACCCCTAGAAGCGTCCGCGAGGAGGATGAACATGGAGGAGAGGGTGCACGCGGGTGAACCCTTGGGGGAAGACATGCGCGCGGGCATAGGTGTGTGCGAGAGCCCGAGGCGGGGCGCAAAAGAGGCCACGCGTACCCCTAGGAGTGTCCACGAGGAGGATGCACATGGAGGAGGGGGTGCGCATGGGCGAACCCTTAGGGAAAGACGTGCTCGAGGGCGCGAGCCGGCGCATGGAAGAGGCCGCGTGTACCCCTTACCTTGATGGCAAGGGGCGCGCGTACCCCTAGGAGCGTCCGCGAGGAGGATGTGCATGGAGGAGAGGGTGCCCGCGGGCACATGCGTGCGCGAGGCGACACGCGGAAGAGGCCGCGTGTACCCCTTGCCTTGATGGTGAAGAGCGCGCGTACCCCTAGGATAGTCCGCGAGGAGGATGTGCATGAAGGAGAGGATGCGCGCGGATGAACCCTTGGGAAGAAGACGTGCGCGAGGCGGCGCGCGGAAGAGGCCACACGTACCCCTTTCCTTAATGGCGAGGGGCGCGCGTACCTTTAGGAGAGTCCGTGAGGAGGATGTGTCCTCTCCTCTTTGGCTTGTCATCTCCTCCTTGACTTGTCCTCTCCTCCTTGGCTTGTCCTCTCCTCCTTAACTTGTCATATCCTCCTTGGCTTGTCCTCTCCTCCTTGACTTGTCCTTTCTTCTTTGAATTGTCTTCTCCTTCTTAACTTGTCCTCTCCTTCTTGACTTGTCTTCTCCTCCTTGGCTTGGCCTAGGGTGCGCGGTCCCCTTGCCTCGGCGGGTGGGGACGCGAGGACCAGATGACCTGGGGACCGGCAGATCGCGCGCGGGCAAGGCCTGTCTCTTGCTCTGCGGGTCGGGTTCAGATCTGGAGCCCGACTCAGGGTCCGTTCCGAGTGTTGACCATCTTTCGCTCAGTTGACAAAGCCACATGTCCGTCTCTCATTGGTCGGGAATATTTCTAAATTTTTGTGATGAATCAAAGGTATTTTTGAATTAGATTGTTAACTCGAATTTAAAATTAATGTACTCCTCTTGCGAGTTCTATAGATCCTCCACTTGATAAAATTAAAGCACAAACCCGATTGTTACCCGATATTGACCAATTAGGCATTAAGTTCAAGTTAATTGAGATGTAGAACACCTACAAGTATTGATTAATACCTTAAGGCAAATAGCTAACTGTCTATCTCTAGGTTAACTTTCTTCTACTATCGATTCATCTCTACAATTATAAACCATATTCCTAGTGTTGATAACTAGTTAAATCAAGCAAATAGTTGATCAAACTACAAAGCAAGTAATAAACACATGAATCGATAAACAATCATAATCCAAAAACTCCAAAATTCAATACTATATTATCAATCCATACTAAGCTTTAAGCAACCCACAAAAGAATGTTTAGTTCATGATCAAAAAATAAAATCATAGAAAATCATAGACAATATTCTTCAAGTGCATCACAAGATATAGATAACAATCCCAAAATACAAGAGTTTAGATGAAAATAAGACAAACTAGTTATGGAGTAGTGAAGAATGCAATCTCTTGGACATCTATGATGATCTCCACACATTGCAAGCCCTTGTTTTCTTCTTTTCTCTCGTTCTCCTCCTCTCTTTTTCGTTCCAGCAATCCGTACGTGAATGCACAAAAGTGAATGCCCATTTCTGTACATAATCTGACCTAATTTAAGTCAGATCACGTGTTTTCCGCGCATCGTAGCTACGCTGATACAACGTCGATACGTAGAAATGTCGCTACGCAAAATCAGCGTCGCTACAGAAGTAATTAAATATGGCAGATTCAGACTCAGCCTCTATCAGCATCGCAACGCCCTTTTGTCGTCGCGATGCTAGTGTTCAACTCATGCTTGTGCCCTTTTCACTTTAGCCACTCATTCTAACTCCAAAGCTGAAATTCTAACTCAAGCAATACAACCATAAAATCCCGAAAAATCGATAGATTAATCACAAAACAACAAGAATTTTACTAAATGCATGCTAAATCCGAAGATAGCGAAATAAAAGCATTTCTTACCATTTTAATGATCAAAACCAACAATTCTCCATAAAAATTCCAAAAAATAATGATGGATAGCTCACATGAAATCGAGCTATCAGATGGAAACCCACACATGATGACCGGGTATATGGTCATTCCTGCACACTCGGGCGAGCCTTTATGAACACTTCAGATTTTCTTTAGCGGGAATGTGAGTGATGTTTTAGGTGACCGTTTTTTCTTTTGTATTGCACAATGACTAAAAAATGAGTCCACCTAGATAGAATTATTTTTGCAGAAATAGCAGGAGAGGCTTAGAAAAATTTGATATGGTTCCCGGTCCTGGTGAATAGCCTTTACAGCAGTGCCACCAGTCACACCATCATTGGTGACTGATGTCGTGGCACGCGCAACAAGGCCGGTCCCTGCGGTTCCAAACCCTCATGAAGGGGAGGAATGATGGGGGCAATAGTTGAGGGCCAACAACCAAGGACCTCAGTTGTGAAGAATTCACAAATCTATGGCGCTCAGTCAAGGGCTTCTGTAGGGAGCGTCGTTCCAACCTTGCACCTCGACCAAAGGAGGAAAACTTGGAAGAGGGACAAGGGGAATCAGTTGAAAGGGTGAACCAACGCAATCAAGAGCTCCCCTGAAGAACCATCGCCATTGAAGACTCTATCCAGAGTACTGATCGGCGAATTAGACGTTGAGAGCATGTGCAAGCTCAATAGGCGGTTGGGACCACTCCTACTCCCAACGCACAAATGCCAATGATGCCCGAGGCACTACAAGTAGCCTTCCATATGTTCTTGGCCAACCGATATCAGATGGGGGCAACCCTAGTTGAGCAGCCAGATGTACCCGCTGGGGAGATGTCTACTTCCCTTATCCAACCACAAAACTTGAGTCCAATGTTTCAGACTCCACAAAATGTGAATCAGGCAGCCTATGCGTCGATCATACCTACAGTCGGAGCTACCGCCGACCCAGCTATCACTTTGATCCATGAAGAGTTGCGAAGGCTCCGAGCTAAAGTCCAAGTCGTCGAAGATGAGAAGGCATACATTGAGCATGACACCAATCCACTCTGCCCTGCCATCTGTAGCTCCCCTGTGGTGTCGAATATCCTTATTCCTCCCATCACCTATGATGGATCAACGGAAGCAACTGACTTCCGGACACCTTTAAGCTTCACACGCAAATGCTCATGAATGATAATGCAGTGTGTTGCAAGATGTTTATGTACACCTTGCGAGCCAAATGGGAGCATAGAGTCTTGGGCACATTTTAGGAAGTTATTTTGTGCTAATTTCAAGACGGCAAGACAAACTAAGATAAACCAGATGCAGTTGGTCCACATTAGGCAGATGAGAGATAGCCTTAAAACATACGCTGAAAAGTTTAAAAAGACAGTCTACCAATGTGCAGAAGTCACTGATGAGACAGTTTACACAGCCTTCAGAGCAGGCTTGGTATCACAAGACTTACAAAAGGCCTTCTCCACTCACAAGCCCAAGACTTGGGATAAAATCTTCCGCCTGACACATGACCAGATCAATGTAGAGGAGATGTATGCCTATGCTAGCCGCGCTGTCACAGAATATGGAGGCTCGAGCTTGCAAAATCGAGACAAGGGAAAACATGTTCCTTCTAGGAGCAATTCGGCCAACCAAGACTACACCCCTAGCAAGGTGTTCGGTTGGGCCCCTGTAGTGGCAACCACTGAGGTCAAGCGCACCCCTCTAAACTCCAGTTACAAGGAGATCTTTGACTACCTTGAGGAGACTGAACACCTCTAGTGGCCGAGAGTCAAAAATGGGAGATGAAATGGTGGAAAAAGGACAAGCACTACATCCTCCATTAGTGTGAAGGTCATGACATTGAGGACTGCTATGTCCTCAAAAACACAATTGAGAATATGCTCACTCAAGGGAAGCTAGAGCGCTTCAAGGCTAACCAAGTTCGCGGTGAGAAGAAGAGGCTATGCGAAGAAAGAACGGAAGAAAGAAGATATGAGCTTCGCCGAGATGATGATTATGAATATACCATCACGATGATCACTGACCAGCACTCTATTGATCATGTAAAGGCGAAAATCATGTCTCTAAAGGAAGAGAAGGCCATCTCCCCTAGGCCAATAGATTCGCAAAACATTGATTGGACTAGGACCACCTATTTCATTGACGAAGAGTTAGCCCTAGAAAGTTTAAGGAATGACCCGATAATTATCTCGCCCGGTATCACCCGAGTGAAAGTCGAGCGCATCTTCATCGATAATTGCAACTCAGTTAACTTGTTATATTGGAGCGCGTTCAATGAGCTAAACCTGAAAAAGAGTGCATTGAAGCCATGGAGGGGGGTCTTGATGGGCTTCAATGATGCCCCCAGTTCAGTGAAGGGGGTCATTGAATTGGCTATCACGTTGGGGAACTACGCAAGGACAAAGACGTGCTCCTGCGAGTTTATGGTCATTGACATCGAGTCCTACTACAACGCTATATTTGGTAGGCCATTAATTGAAACATTTAGCATAGAGTCAAGCGGTCTTTACTAGAAGGTCAAGTTTCTCACAAATGAGGGAGTGGCCATTGTCCTTGCCAACCCGTGAAAAGTGTTGAAGCATTTGGTGAACCGCAATAAGAAGAGTAAAAAAATGTTGGCTTCCATCCATCGGTCGCTTAACATGAAGAAGAATAAAGCCCAATCTGACCTGGTCAAATTGGAAAAGAGCGAACACCCTGCCTTGCAAGATCCCTTGAAGAAGTCTGACACTAGACAAGAGAAGATTAAAAGGGGATAGGTATGTCTACCCGTGAAGAAGAATAAAATGAAGAGAACACCAACACAGTTGTAGGGAGTTTAGAGTTCACCTCAATGCGCCACCAACAATAAAGTAGAAATTAAAGAGTAAAAGACACATTTCCCACAAAAGAGTTGGCTGACTATTGTAATAAGCTTGGAGTTGAAATAAAAAAAGTTAATTTCCTTATTATTTTTGTGCAAAAGTAAAAGATCAGCTACCCACATAGAGAAGACAAGACATGGGGTGAGTCTGAAACTCCATGCTCTTGCAGAAAGAACGGCTCATGCTACTTTGCTATAACAGCTTGACTACTTGAGAGTAACTAGACATGGAGGTGAGTCTGAAGCTCCATGTTCCTGCAGAAAGAGCAACTCTTACTACCTTGCTATAATGGCTCGCATACAGGAAGATTGCAAAAAGGTGGAGCGAGTCTGAAACTCCATGATCCTGAGAAGGGAACACCTCGCGCTACTCCATCATTAATGATAGGCGCACACGACAAAGATAGGCAAGGTCTTGAGCGGGGATCGTCTAGCGCTGCTCCATCCCTAGGTTGGGCGCATGTGGGACAAACAACACAAAAAATGGGGAATTTTATTTCGTATTTATAAATTTGTACATGCAAAACATAAAGAAACAATTGTACAAGAAAACAAAGCTAGACGCCCAATCCAATCTGCAAGCGCTTTGTCTGCGCAAACCTCTTCAATGCACACTTTTCCATTTAGACGCCCACATGCATGCATGTTCAAAGTACACCTTTATCTACACGCGCATCCATCACCACAAAGCTTCCTACACTCTTCCTTATACAGTACAATCGGCAAACCGTCCTTATTCGCGCGCACCTATGTTTTACGCAAAAAAGCTCTACAAGAACACACCCCCATTCTCGTTGCGAACGCCTTGTGCCCATGCCATGTATTTGTCCACACAAGCTCATCCATCACAAAGCACATGCCGCAAATCTTCCTAAGAGCTTCAGTAGGAGAAGCAAGACATCAAAACCCGAAGTTAGTACAGTTGGAGCAGCCCGACCATCAGTGACATTAATCTCAACATCTTTGTCGGTTTCTTTTCCACCTAAGGATGGTATTCTCTTTGTAGGGTGCTCCTCAGGAAAACCTAACAATATCATGCATGCACCAAGAAGTTGTAATGAACAAAACTTCACACGAGAACAGAGCAACACTGACTTTTCCTCCTCCATTGAAGCTCCCGTCCCGAGCTCTAAGCTTTGAATAAACCACAATTGTCGTGATCTCATCTCCTTCGAGCTTCCAGTAAATGATGGCATCTTTGTCCTCCTCGTGGAAAGTTGGCCCCCATCCCCGTAATGACAGCGACGATAACCGACAAGCCTTCAAGATAATGCAAATTATGCTCTTAGATTTGCGATCCTCGCCGGCAAGTCGGATCCTCCTCCCTCGTTGCTCGTCAATTTCCGCAAGCTCTCTCTTGATTGAAGACGTCCAAGCTTCTCTCTCTGGTTGTAAAAACAACCATTCTTCTCTCATTCCCGACGATGGTCTTGACAGCAAGGTTGATCTCGGCTAGGAAGCAGACGCCACGCGTGCATGATGTTGTTAACGATGATCATGGCAACAAGGTTGATCTCGGCTAGGAAGCATACATCGTGCATGGTGTTGTTAATGATGATCATGGCAGCAAGGTTGTTCTCGGCCAGGCACGTCTTGTTGGAGACCACATCGACAAGGGTGAGCATTCCGCACCAGTGAGTGCATTGTAATATCTTTGGTCTCGTGCACGAACTTCGTGTTTATAGGAGAACTTGGCTGTGCGTGCGGGACGATGGATGTGTTCTGAATAAGATCTTAGAAAGTGTGTTGATGATGGTGGGAAAGGGGATGTTGAATAGCAGTGTCAAGTGTCGTCGGCTGTTGCTGTGTCTGATCTACGTACGAAGCTGGTGGACTCGTCAAATATGATGGTGGAGCGATTGAATGGAGTTGTGAATTATGTTATCAGGAATTCTTTGACTTAGATGACCAGTTTCAACAAAAAACACGCACCGTACGTGCGAACACCACCATCATCTTCGGAGACGATACCTTGTGATGGGTCTCATGGGAAAGAAAAGGTGAGTGAGGAGGACGCCAGCTGGCTGATCGAGAAAAACACTAGTTGGCTGAGGAGTACGTGAGCTAGTTGAGAATGTTGATTGGGTAAGGACAAGAGCAGCTACCACTCCGTCTTTCTGATCAGCGTCTTCATCCCCACCGTATTGTATTTGAACAACAAAACAAAAGCAATATATATGTTTGCAAGTACCATACATCTAATCTAGCAATAATATATATATACTTTAATTTACAAAAAACAGCAACAAGCAGGGAAACCGTCAGTCACCGGCGAACACAAATCGATCCACAACTGCAACAACACCGGTGAATGGTGATATCAAACTTAGACGAGAAGACAAGCTCTGGCAATATATATCGATCACGACCACAGGTAGCCGACATATCGAGGTTGAACAGGTGGCAGAAATCATGAGTTGTGGAGGCTATGCAACGATAGGCGGGGAGCTCATTTTGTGAGTTGTGACGTCTTCTTCAATTCGCTGGCTTTAAAATGGCAGAACCCTTAATTTGTACGTAGAAAATGAAACTGCAGAGGTGTTTGAATTTAAAGAGAGGATAAAGGCAATTGCGGAGTCCTGATTCCTTTCAAACTGGTCTTCAAAATTTGAAAATCAAAATCAGATGAAAATTCACTTTATCCATTTATTTGAATGGAATTCAATTCAAAAAATGAATCTGGCATCACAAGCTTCTTGAAGCCGAAACCCGACACTTGGAGCAACGAGAGAAGAGTATCTTAAACCCGAGAAAATTTAGACTGATAAATCAAAACATCGCTCGTAGTGGGGGGCAACTAATTATAGACAAAAAAATCAGAAGTATAAACAGCCATTGACAAGGTGATACATGACGCACCAAGTCAATCCCAATACGTGGAGAAGGTTGATACAGAAACTTGAAATTATTTAAAACTCGGGTCGGGTCAACATGTAAATCAGAATTGGGGCAACCAAATCAAGAGAACCCCATAAAGACCAAAGAGATGGGAAGTTAACAACAATAATCACTACCTCAAGTGGTAACAACATTCTCATCTCAACATAAAGGTTTAGAGTTCAAATCTTACTAAATGTAAACAAAGCTAGTTATATTTTTGGAGCCATTTTCTAAGTGGAGCTCACAAGAATTTCAACCAATTAGGCGTCGCCACGTTGCCAAATGAGTTTGGAGCCTATAAATAAGACTACCAACCAAAGGTAAACTCATTCCATTCTAAAAACATCAAACCAGAAGAGCACGAAAACAATCTTAACTGTTCTTCGTGTTTATCTTTGAAGTTAATTACAAGACTTATGTGAAGATCTTAATTCTCACGCCGAAGGCGGTCCCCCAGACACACATCCGGGGTCTCCGCTTAACAGTCCACAGGAGCCAAGTTCAAGAGCAAGAACACAAGGCTCCTCTCCAACAACTCTCGGACCCGTGTCCGCTCTCTAGCAGCTCCAGGACCCGTGTCCCCTCTCCAGCAGCTCCCGGACATGTGTCCCTTCTCATGCAGCTCCAGGAGTTGTTTCCCCTCTCCAGCAGCTCCCAGACATGTGTCCCCTCTCTTGTAGCTCCTAGTCCCGTGTCCCTTCTCTAGTAGCTCCAGGACCGTGTCCCTTCTTTAGCAACTCCAGGACTCGAGTCCCGTCACTAGCAAGGTCACAAGACTCCAAGTCATAGCTCCAGGACCCGAGTCCCGTCTCCAACAAGATGCCAAGACACCAAGTCACGGCTCCAGATCCGAGTCCTCTCGCCAACAAGGTCACAAGACTGCCACGTGCAAGAGTCTCGAAGCTGACACGACACCATCTCAAGTTCAAGATTTGATCAAGTTTTTAGAGTCGAAATAGTGGTTCCATTACCGGGAACAATTTGAAAGCCGTCGTTCAATCCTAACCGCAAGACAACAACAATGGAAGGAAGCAAAAGACCAAGAAAGGACATCGCCCATCCACAAGCAAGCGATCAAAGTCCTGACCGATAGACGTCCGTCACCTCGTGACGAAGAGGTCGCCACCAGTTTAGGCGAGAGATGACCATTCAAGTAGAGATGCCTGAGCCTTCCGCGCAGGGAGGAGACCTACGGAAGCGACTGGAGGAGACAAGAGCTGAGGAAGCTTTTTGAACATTTTTTTTAAACTCTAGCTGACCCTTTTGAGCTTTAACATGTTTCTTGATCAACTTTATTACAAGTTAATGTGCCATTTTATTCTATGACTTCTATAAATTTGAACTTTGCATGTCTAGTGAACTCGATGTTTCACCTCCAAAAGAGGTGTTCATCTTCACGAGAGATACAGTAGTATTAAATAAAATGAGTTGGTTTGGGAATTGTAATCAATTTGGCTTTTACTTTTTACTCCTATATATGTGGAGGTTTGGAGGAGTTGTGATCTTTAAACTATAGTGTTCTTTGGTTAAAAATAAAAGTGTATTGTGCATATCTACATACTAGATGCCTTTTCACTTTCTCCTTCCTTGATGACTGTGGTCTTAATCTCCCACTTCATCAATGTACGCGCGAACGGTGTTCAAGAAATTTTGAGGATCGCAACCACCTCTTCCTCCGTTGCTCTTGGGATAGAAAAGTATGGGAACAGGCTCTATCTTGGTGGTGCAATCATGCTCCGCTTCCAAGCTCAATCGGCGATTTCATCACTTAGTGGCTTGGTATGTTACTTAGTCCCTTTGCCAAACACTAAAGGATTGTTGGCTTCATTTCTCTTTGGCAAATATGGCTCGCACGAAACCGTCATGTCTTCGATAACATCTCGGAGGATGTTGACTATTGTTTCAACAAAATTATTGCCAGTCTTTCTCTGTCTTCTCGGTGAAGCTTCACATTTGGCCCACCCTCTCTGACTGGAGCGCGGCGGTTTGGAGAAATCATCCTTTGGCGACTCTGTCACTTGTTTTTTCACATTCATAAATTCTACTCTTTTTTCACGCTTTTCAAGTTTTTCTATGGTCTTTGTACTTGTTTTCCTTTCTCGAGAACTTATCAATGCATAAGTACTTTTTTTTCCGATAAAAAAAAGACGATGAGTCCAAATAAATAAAAATGAAAATGAAAATGATATCACAATCCCAAATTATAAAAAATAAGTAATGGTTGAATATATATTGAGCATTGTGAGGGAAATGGGAACAATGGTATGTATAATTGTGAGATAGGTGAGCGTCGAGTTCACTATAGATATGAACGAGCTTCGTTAAATATTCATTCCACACCACGAACTTAGCTTAACGTTACAGGTTTATTAAGACCTTTTGATCCCAACTTATAGAGTGGAACATGTTTGTATTATTGACCTAGGAGTTAGCTGCTCTTATCATTTAAGCAACCCGAACTTTAAGGATAACATACGTAAAACTAAATTACTATAATTCTGAAACTCATTGGCTTGGTGAATGGTTGTTGTATTTTTAGTAATATTTTGATTTCATAACATCTTCAAGAGAATGTTTGTTTGCTTGATTGAATTCAATTTACTTAGTTACTCAGATGATTGTATGTTTTTGTAGTGTTGCATGTAGGCATTAGTTTAGTTAACATAATTTAGGTTTTTGTTTTCTTTTTACCCTCGCACGTCAACGTTTTTGAGCTTAAGTTTGAGGGATTTTGATAGATCATATTTTATACCAGTTATCTAGTTCTAAATTTTGCTAATTAGAGCTCGTAATCTCATATTTTGCCTCAATATTTCATCACCAAAACCGTTTATTTTGTCACAACCTCCTATTCCGCTGTGTATGATGAGTTTTGATTGTTTTGTGGCATTTGATGCCATTTTGAGTGAGTTTGATGAAAATGTTTATCTATGGTGTGCTATGATGAGGTGTGGTCTATGTTTTATGAATTTTAGGATGAGAAAGATCATATACACCATAGGGATGAGCTAAAGCAAGGAAAACAATTTTGGAGAAAATCAATCTCTTTGTGGCGATTTGCAGTATAAGTCGTCTGATTATTTTACGATCAAATTATTCAAGGACAACCAAAGGACGACCGGCCGTTTTCTCTTGATTTCATCACTCTTTGGATTGTTTTTTTTTTGTGTGAATAAAGTTACAAGTGAAGCATTCTTTTCAGCTATAAATGTGTAGCTGGAAGATGAACCTGATCAATTATTGAAAATAATGTGTGTCCGCTTCGTTTGATGATTATTTGGGCGCTCCGGTAGGGATGGGGATATGCAAATCACCTTTGTTTCAACCGATTTCAAAAAAGATATAGGCTCGTGTTGCACTGGAATGGTCGTTGATTCTTGCATGCGCGTAAGAAAATTCTTATAAAATCAGTTTTACAAGCAATTCTGAATTTTAATTATGACAAGTATTTATTTATTTCCCAAGTCGATTTGTGTTGGAGTCAATCCATTGGGTTAATTGGGAGTGCATTTGTGTTCAGAAAGGGGGATGGATCTTGGTTTTAGACAGGTACAACATATGAATGTATTTTTTTATCAACAAGCGTACAAACATCAGAACTCGAAGCTGAGACCTCTTTCACTTTGCATGTGGCCCATGCACAAGTCCACTTATTGCACCTTTTAGTAACCAACGCTCGGATACCATGCAAAGAACCAACTCAACTAAAAGTTTAAGTTGATAGTTGAAGGTCCAATAATAGTTCTATATTCTAACAATATCTATTAGAGTACAACACCAATGTAGATCGAATGATGTGGTTACATGAGCCGAAGGGAATGTATATTGTGAAAAATGGTTTCAGATATTTGCATATGGCTGAGGTTTTTGATGGGGAGTGGAGGGCATTATGGAGTGCAAATGTTCAACCGAATGTAAAACACTTTGGTTGGCGACTTCTTTCGGGTTCTTTAATTACCAGTCTGTCGTGAACTTCGTATGAGAGGTGTGGAGGTGGAGGTAAGATGTCCTCGTTGTGGTGATGTGGATGAGACGGTGGATCATGTCTTTTTATTTTGTCCATTTGCAGTAGCTTGCGGTGAGATAGCTAGCAGACTTGGGGTTCGGTGGCCATGCAACAGTTAGTGACTGGTTCAAGGGAGTGGTGAGGGTAGGAAATAGTGAAAGGTGACCGGTAGTATCTATGCTTTGTGGGTTGTTTGGCAGCCAAGAAAAAGAGGAGTGTGAAAAGGTTGGTGGCAAGATATGGGGGATGTGATTGTGATGGTAGATGCAACACGAGTAGGGTGGAAGGCGGTGATAACTGAATTTGATGCTCGGGAAAGTGGCAAATTATGGGAGGAGAAGTCAGGAAGACGGGTTCAGTGGACTCGTCGTCTGCAGGGAAGGCTTAAACTTAAAGTTGATGCAACTTTGTTTAGTAGTGAGTGGGTATTGGTTGGGTTGCTCGTGATGATGGGGGCGGATGCTGGGGAGGAGAAAGGGGTTCTTGGGAAGGGATGTTTTCGGTAAGGGAGGCGGAGGCACGAGCAATCCTCAAAGCTCTTGTGTGGTCTTTGGTGAGGGGGAGCGGGAAGTGGTAGCGGAATCAGACTTTCAAGAGGTGATTTAGGAAATCCAAACCGGAGGGGAGGCGTTTGTCTGTGCCTTTGGCTTGATCATTGGAGATATCGTTATGTTATTGTTTTTTTTAATTGTTTTTTCTCATGTTAGTAGAACGACGAATCGGGTTGCCCATGTTTTGGAAAGTTCCTCGATGCCGTTACATGGCTTTTCTGAGTAGGTAGGGCGCTCAACTCCTCCTGAGATTGGTTCTTTATTGTTGGCTGATTCTCTTTAATATAATGGCTATCTTTTGGTTAAAAAAAAATGAAAAATTTGACATTCGTGCATGTGTAGTTAGTCACAAAAAAACAGCAAACAACCTAATTTATTTATTTCTTAGCTTAAATTAATTTTATCGGAATTCTCGCGTTAGCTATCAAGTCTCTGTGGATCGATAACCGGACTTCACCATCCTCTACTATTTGTGCAATTTTGGTATACTTACCAAAAGCGTGTCAAAATTACAAGAAAAAAACATCAAAACTCAGAATTACAAACCCTAACATAATAATCTCAAAAGAAAAACCCAAAAATCAAACTTACTCGACTAAAATAAAAACTCCATGATATGTGGATGTGGTTGATTTCTAGAATCTATCCCTAATGTTTCTACACCACACCAAAGCACAGAGTGAGAAACTGAGAGGGATTTACTTTGAAACCCCATCCAACTTTGTAGCTCAAAATCAGACCCAAAAAATTCCAAACAGTTAATAACAAGATATGTTCACAAGGGTCGCCATTTGGGTGGCAAAGACTCTCACGGCTTCGTTGAAGCCGACTATGAGAGGGTCCTCCATCGGTGGAGGTGGAGGAATGGGGGGTCCCCGCGGCTTGGGCGCGGTTGCGGTCAAGGTGTTCCCACAAGTCCGGGTTGCCGCGAGGGGGGAGGGCCGAGTGGGGGTCGACCCTATTCCCTAAGTGCTCTCAGGCGGATGACGCCGAGGCTCGTGACTGAGATGGGGTGACATGGGCTATGGGAGGGGGACCCTCGCCATCATGGCTTGGTGTCGGATGAAGAGGTGTGACTTCACATTCGGCAGCGTAGCCCCTTCTTCGACTACCACATCAGGGTGGTGCCATGATCTCTTGGTCGTGCTAGGTTGGGAACGATGTCTTTCAAGTTGTTCCCGACAATGGAACCAGCTTATGCGCTTGAGTTATACGAGTACAAGCGGTGCACTAGGGAGTGTTGTCGTCTTGTCCACGTTGCTAAAGAATTTTCCTAAGTGTTTCTAAATCCAAGTGTCACAATGTTCTCCTCTCCAAGAAAGGGTATGAGTCCAATCTAAGACCTGCAAGAGGAACACACCAAAGAACGATGAGACCTAGAGTGGTTCCGGGACACCGCCTCAGGCGTGAGAATGAGATCTCATTCGGAAACATTAGGAAGCTAGAGAGCTTATTAGAGAGAGAAGGTAATCTCGAATTATGGGATTCATTCTCCTTTACTAAGAGAGGGTATTTATAGACCTCACCAAAGACGCCTACATTTCGTCGCGTGATTGGCTGACTTGGTAGAGGTGGGACTGACTTGGGGTTTCTTGTGTTGAGTTTGAGTTGAGATTGAGATCTTGTAGCTCGAGGTCGCGATCTTGTGTCTAGAATCTCGTGCTTTCCGGGGAGTCTCGAGGATGCTCGTCTCCATCATGGAGTCCCAAGGGTGCTCGCCCCCATCATGGGGTCCCAAGGGTGCTCGTCCCCTTTCATAGCGTCTCGAGGGTGCTCGTCCCCATAGCGGGGTCCCAAGGGTGCTCGTCCCCGTGGGGTCCCGAGGGTGTCCTCCTCTTTGGGTCCCCAAGGATGTCCGCCTCATGGGGTCCCCGACGGTCTCTGCCCCATGGGGTCCTCCCCCATAGGATCCCTAATGGTGTCCTCCTCATGAAGTCTCCAATGGTGTCCTCCCCATGAAGTCCCCAATGGTGTCCTCCTCATGGAGTCCTCAACGGTGTCCTCCCCATTGAGTCCTCAACGGTGTCCTCTCCATGGAGTCCTCAACGGCGTCCTTCCCATGAAGTCCACAACAGTGTCCTCACCATGGACTCCCCAATGGTGTCCTACTCATTGGGACCAGAACCTTGACGTCTTGAGACCAAGTCCACGAAGCTACGGTCCAAGCATGAGGTTGCGAGTTCGAGTGTTGAGAATGAGTCCGACGACATGGCTTCACCACATAGTGATGATGTGGCGCTCGGGCACCACGAGTCGTGTTTATATTTATCTCGAAACTTATGATTTTTCGGGTAGCATCAGTTGCCCCCCACTACGAGTGATATTGATTTATCGATGTCGCTCGGAGTAAAGGAGTTGTCTTGTGTAGCTTCGGTCGGACGATTTTTTGCACTACTCATACGCGAGAATGCATCGGGACTTGCACGGGTCTTGATCTCCCCACGTCCCGACACTTTTCTTTTTCGACCTTAACGTTTTGATCGAGTCGTTGACTGTTGACTTTGAATCGGATTTGTTGAATTGTTGACTTGGTTGACTTGTTGACTTTTAGTTGGAGATTGGAGAGAGGTGCACCTTTGGAGTGGTGGGTTCAAATGCACTATTTTGGGGCCTCCCCAATACATCTTCTTCCTCTCATTCTCATCTCATTTCTCTCTCACTTTCATTGTTTTGAAAATTTGAGAAGGAAAGAGAGATAAATAGAAAGAGAGAAAGAAAGATATAGGGAAAGGGAGAGAGAAGATCCCCAACCCATTGCTGCCGGACTCCGACCGCCAGACCGCCGCCCGTCGAAGTGCTCCGTCCACCGTCGTGCTCTACCACCAGTGTCTTGAGGTAGTTCCTCTTTTCCTTTATTTTTTTTCTTTCTTCTTGTTATCTTCTTGCTTTCTTTGTTTTTGGTCTTTGGGTTAGTCAAATTTAAGGCTCCATCCGCCAGTGTAGGAGGTTGCCGCCGGTGGTTTTATTCTTGGCCAGGAGGTCTTTCGGTGAGTGGTCTGGCTCCAGCCGCGGGGCTCCCGACGACGGCCTTGCTCCGGCCATGGGTCCCCACCGTGGAGCTTGACTCGATCATGATAACTAGTAAAATGTACTAGTTATTCGACCCTAATTCA